>BQNB010052849.1:5385-40287 GCA_026074375.1 Tanacetum coccineum | reverse complement strand
AAAGTTTGGTTGCCAAAAAGACTGATTTCTCATAAACTAGTGGTTCAAGGGATTCAAATCTGATGCACATAAACAATGGCGTTTGAACAAAACAGTTCAGGCCTCGCTCTTCAACGACAGATGGCGTTTGCAGATAACACTTCAGGCCCCGCTCCTTAAAGAAAAGAAAAGTGTACGTTTCTGTGCGCTTTTTCTTTAAAAGAAGAGAAATCTTCTTATTTACGAGCAGTGTTATCAACAATTTCTATAAGTTTTCATGCTCGTTCAGTCAACATGTGGATCAACGTACATTCGCTTGTACTTTAATTCACTTGTTTATCAAAAATGGCAACAACATATGCAATTTTTAAGGGGGAGAAAAGTGAATAAAATGAGATCAATACGGTTTAACTCGGATAAGATCTTTTCAATATAAATGTGCTCCTGTCCTCAAATGGTCATATGATCAATGGCTTCTGAACAATTCAGTTCAGGACCCGGGCCTCAACTAATGAATCCTAGAACAATCAATTCAGGACTCGTGCAAAATATTCCATCTCCAACACCCGTTGTCCACCAACAAAGAATGACTGGGATTCGTTGTTTCGCCTAATGTTTGATGAGTAATTTAATCCTTCACCAAGTGTTGTTCAACCTGCTCTTGTAGTTGCTGCTCAAGAACCTGTTGCTTAAACCGATACACCTTCCACAATGACAATTGATCAAGATGCACCATCAACAAGTACCTCACAAACTACTCAAGAATCACAATCTCTAGTTATTCCTCCTGGTGTTGAAGAAGAGTATCATGATATTGAAGTTGCATACATGGAATACAATCTGTACTTTGGTCTTTTAATTCCATAACCAAGTTCTATAGAATCTTCTTCATAAATTGTTATCCTAACCAACGTGCATTCAGTAAATCAACCATAAGAGCACATTGAAAAATAGACCAAGGATCATCCGCTTGACAAGATTATTGGTGATCCTTCCAGACCGGTATCCATAAGACTCCAACTATAAACTAAAGCCTTGTTCTGCTACTATGATACTCTTCTCTCTTCAATTGAACACAAAAGTTATAAAGAAGCATTAACCGAATCTTGTTGGATTGATGCCATGAAGAGCTCTATGAGTTCGAACATATGGAGACTTGGGAGCTAGTACCTCATCCAGATCAAATGATGATTATTACCTTGAAGTGGATTTATAAGGTGAAATTAGATGAACTGGGAGGTGTTCTAAAAAACAAGGCAAATCAAGGAGCAAAAGGAAAATAGAGTGGTTGAACTTTACTTCGTCGGCACAGAATATCAGCTGGCATATATCTTCTCCAAGCCGTTAGGACGAGAAAAACTTGAATTTCTCATGTAAAAGGTTAGAATGCAAAGCATGTCTCCAGAAATGCTAAAAACGCTGGCAGACAAAATAGAAGAATTATGGTGGTATCTCTTCATGTATCCTATGTAAATATATAAAACCAAAAAAACATAAAAAGATTTCCATTTTTATAAAACTTTTCAAAAACAAAATACAAAAATATAAAAAATAGAAAATACCAAAAATATGTTTTTCTTGACAATGTTCTGGCATCGATAATATTTACGGCCTTAGAAATGTCATTCAATAATGACACGTCGCTGTAAATAAAGTTCGAACATAAGTTTCAAATGTTTTTAAAACATGTCATAAAATGGCTTGTTTTTATTTCTGATATGCAACCCTGAGTTGATTCAAAAGGCACAGAGACATCTCACCGCCAAAAGAGGACGCTGGTCCAAACAACGGGTGATTAAGTTCCCAAGCATGGATTACTTTATATCCATGCAACTCTGACTTAATGTACGAAGAACAGAGATCATGGACGTTTCTTGATAAAGAAGAGAAGTGCTTCTTTTAACGCAAATAATTTTTCTTCTATGATTCTCAAAAATTATTTCTCTGTGTGGTTAGCCGCTGGTGGTAAATAGTTGTCTTTACAATAGATACCAGCGTTTAAGGAATTTCACAAAATGATTTAAAAGCTAATTCAACCAACTCAAACTAATGACATCAACGAGCTCTGTAAATAGAGCGATAGGTACATATTTAAAGGGGAGAAACGTGTCATCAAATAATCTTTTTAATAGTCTTTCAAAATAAGTCAAGGTAATCCACGGATAAAATTTTTTGATAATGACGATCCACATTTTCCAAGGGAGTTAATTTTATATAACTACAAGGGCTTTAGATGTCTCATTTGTTAGATAGACCAACTGTGTGGACTAATTTGCAACTTGAGTCTCGTGTGACAAAGATCTACTATATTAGGGGCTTTAAACTACAAACAGACCAATTTTACCAACACCTCATAGTTTTCTTTAAGAAGTCTTAGAAATGTTTTGGATTAAATCCATCTAAGTATATTATAAGAAGAAGCTGAAGTGTTCTGATTCAAGTAATGCTCCCTTAAACGGTCAACCTCTAAGCATATTATTAAAAAAAGTAGAAATATTTGATAAAAGAGGGTAAAACATAGGTATTGATGCTTACCTGTAAAAGTCATTATCCTGCAAGTGAATAAATGTTTACATCCGAGACTTAGTTACCTTAGTATGAACCCAGTTTCGCTATTTATAGGGAAATAATTGTGACATCCGAGACTTAGCCAACCTTGGTGTTTCAATTTTTATCAAATAACGCTATGCTTGTGCAGGAGACAACATAGCGCTCATCAAGGACTTAATTGACTTTGGTGTTACAATTTTGAAATCTTTGTGTACTTTAAATATTTGGGCTCTATACATCAAGTCTTCTAAGTGCGGCATGCAAGAAAGATTTGAATCTACTCAAGAAAGGATTGTTGGTTCGGGGGAAGCTATGACAACTTCCATCTGGAGAGTATCGAGATGGACTACAGATTGCTAACATTGACAAAATGACTGTTCCACTTTCGGTTTAAACATTTCAGGTCTTGTCTCATACATAATCTTGTAAATCAATAAGTAGTGTGGTAATCAGTGTTATGTGTCAGTTTATGAATTTTTCATGAGTTTCTCATTAAACTCCAAATCATTTATAAACTTATCATAACTGACACTAACAGAGTCCATCATTAATTGAGGGGGAGCATATATTGGTTCTAATATCAGATTGTATTTAATCAGACCACATTTCGATCCCACAGCGTATAGTCTAGACAGTATTTAAATCAATTGAGATCTTAAATCTCAAAGGGTTTGAAATTTTTGATCAGGGGAGAGAATGTGATTTAAATATTAAATCTGATAATAATGTGATCTATTAAGACTCAAGCAGGTACTCCTCCCTCCACGTGCTAAACAATTTCGAATATCGACGCACTTATTGAGGGGGAGCATTTCTAAATAATCGAAACAATCAAGGATAAGCATAATTGCACACATGAATCTATATCACACATACCTTTCTTAATTTTTCAAAAGGTTTTGATGGCAAAGTGAACTTACCAAAAGACGACCCTTACTTACTTTATCAGTTTTATTAGATGAGATGGGAATTGTTAGTGACATGTTCCATATCCGCCAAGAGCCGTAGATATTTACCCAGGGACAATCTACTTTTTAGTTTTAAGACCTTAGGTATGATTACAAAAGAGTAATGTAGTGGAGAAGTAAGAATAGTGTGGGGGACTGAATGAGCCTAGTACTAGAACATACCCACAAGGTAACTAGTAAGAAGTCATGTAACCACTAAAGGGTTAAGAATGAAAAAAGAAATGTTAAGACAAAGGTGAAAAAGAAAGCCCCCTCCTTTGAAAACAATAGGCAGAAAACGACGAGGGTCCACTACATAAGTTGTCAAATCACATAGGTTAATTGCTGACATAGAGACAGTATCAATGACCCAGTGATACATTGCATACCCTCCTAAGCCGCTCAAGAACCCTCAAAGGATTCTTGTTTCATTCTTACGGAGATCAATAATATCCTATCGTCTCCTCCTCACTCCGAGTTTAGACCGAATGACGCAAGTGGCATTCTGCTCCAGTCCTCCGACTACTAAAACCCAAAAGTGCACAATAGAGTCCTAAGAGGCTGCGAGGAGATCATCCACAAAATCTCACTAAAGGACAGCAATCCAACTTATACTTGTTCTTCACACACTTTGAAAACAAGTAATATCTGTTAAACACGGTCCTACGCATTACCGTTGTGTGGATGCCAAACCTCTCGATAACATGACGTGCAAAGTTTTTCACAATGACGATGGAAATCCCTGTTAAGCCTAACAACAAACATGCACTACGGTAGGTGACCATGTGAGAATCGCAGAGTACAATGGATTAGCGCGACTTGTGACAACTAGAAAGCAACGATGTGCGATTCTTAAGAATCATAACTACGATTCCAGGATTTGAATTTGACATTGGATGGAAAATTATGATTTACGATTAAAACTCTCAAAGTGTCACAAAAACTATTTCATGAGTGACACGACGATTGATTTTCAAATCTATTTTTTTCTCTTCAATTAGTGAGTTTATAACTTACTAATTCACTCATACCGCGTTGTCTACTTTGAGATGCTCCGGTATTGAGAATAGCTAGTACAGCTGCGAAACCCTGTCAAGGAGATTCTTAGGAATTTTACCTGATCATAGGCAGTATTTATACTGAGTAACGGGGAACCATGGTTCTTGCAACCTCATTCAATGAAAGTGAACAAAGACACTTTCGTTTGTTTATTACTAACGTACATTTGCAGGAATCTTGACGGTTACAACTGCTGGCTAGAGATATGTCAATTCACAACCCCATGCTCACACTTCATATTCCTAATCAAAGACCTCATGATAGCTGAAAGACCTACAACACAGCTTCTGCAACTCTGACACTTGCTATCATGATCCAGACAAGTGTGAGCATGCCGGTCTGAAGGTCACAACATCACATGGAGGCAATATTTCACAACAAGGATGATTAAGAGATTTACTATGGCTGATGATCTCAAAGAATGCTCAAGGATCACTTTCAAAGACAAGTCAAAGGAACTGTGCTCTAAGATCACTACTTGTCGTACAAATATAGCACTTGAAGAATCAGAGACTACGAGCTAGAGTCAAAGATCAACTCATAGAATGCTAGGATTCAAATTGTATTTTATGGGGTGACCTCCCTTAGGGGGAGATTATTAGGATTAAGAAAAAGACTCGGTCACCCCCATGTATTTCATATTTAGCATAGCTCGTAGTTGGAACAGTAATCGTATGACTTATGGTATTGGGCCGAGTCTTTTCCCACTGTAAGCCCACACCATAGCCCGTTTTATGAGGCGTGTAGGACTTATTTAAACCCTCTCCACACATGGAGAGGCTGTTGGAAGAATTCATTTTACATACACTCTTTAGTGTGTTTCTCCTATCCATCTCTATCTCTCTAGCTTTCTCTCTCTATTCCATATTTGTGTGAAAAAAAGGAACCTATAAATGGTATGACGTCTTCTTCAAAAACCCCTTTGATATGCATTACACCTAATTTCCTACTTGAACCAGAGAAATGACAGTTCTTTTTGTGATGATCGCATGAAATTAATCAAGTTGATCTTTAGCCTTTTGAAGATTCTCTTTTACCATACTGGTTGTTGGAAGTTTTATAGGAAAAACTTGTGTCGGTGTTGGTTCACCAACATGCACAGATGGAAGTGGTTTTGAAACTGGTGCCTAATAGACTTGTTCTGCAGACAACTGTTTTTGTGGTACAAAATACTCAAAGAGTTTATTTAGTTTTGAATAATCAACCGATTTATCATTATTTTTCTCTTGTTTTTCTTTCATTTTCAACCGACTCTCTTCAGCAGTTATCAATGTGTCTTCAGAATCATGCACAGAGATTGCATCATGTTTCTCAGTTAAAACTTTTGAATTATATAACACTGGTTGTTTTCGTTAAACTTGAGTGAGATATAAAGGATTTTGATATCCTAAAGTTGTTTTGTGAGTATTATCATAGAACTTTTTGAGGTTTCATCAACATATGCATTGTTTGAGTAGTTTGGCCTACTTTGTAAACAATGTTTTTAAGCTTTTTCTTAGCATTTTCCAAATCCACAAGTTCTTTGATATACTTGTCTTGTTTTGCAGACGACTCCTGTTTGAGTGTTTCAAAATCATTTTTTAGAGATAAATGCATGTTTGATAAAACCTTAATTTGTTGTCTCTGAATAATTACTTTTTTTTTAAAAGCTTCAATTTTTTTTATTATGATCAACAATTATTCCTCTCATTTGAGTGTATAAATGCTCTTCTATTTGTGTTAAAAATTCTTTAGAGGTTTATTTTTCTTCTAAAATTTTAACCTTTTCTTTGTATAGTTCAAACTCACTAGACAATGATTCATTCACACATTTAGCCTCTAAATTGACTGTCTTGCATTGTTCTACTTGACCTTTCATTTGTTCAATTACAGACAATATCATGGCATTTTTATCTTGTTCAGGAGGAGGGACATATTGAGCAGTATCATTTTTAATTATAACCATATAATCAACATACGAGATAACATTACTTTTACTCGTAAGTTCATCACATGAATTATCCTTAAAAATAACGTGATCATTATATTCAGACTCTTGAACAACATCATTAAGTATAGCATCCTCATGATAAGTGTCGTAATGTGGTACCTCTGAAAGTAATTCTGAATCATAGGATGGACCTATTGTATCTCTATTGATTGATTATGCTGGAGAAAGACTTTTGATGAAGATTGCACAAGCAGTTGCTACATCATCACAATCCAAGTCATATGCATCAACATGATTTGCCACCCGCGACCTCCCTTACGAAGTCAAGCGGGTTACCATCTTGCCAAGTAACCTATTCATTAATGTTATGCATTTCCTGTTTAATATAGAAGTTTATGCTTCATTGTTTTTGGCTAGTAGCTTCAAGAGTGCTTATAGAAACTGCTTATTAAATCGTGGCTTTTTCTCCTTCTGCTTATTTTTAGCTTGTTTCACTTTTAATAAGGTTTTAATAAGTACTAGCTAGCATTTTTAACTTAGCTTAGCAGTATTAAGTTTAGCCTAGCAGTAATAAGTACTTTAACCAGTTCTAAACATCATAACTAACACCTGAACTTTAATAAACATCATAACTTTCATTAATTAGGATTATCTAGCAAAACTTCTATACATCCCATAACCTTAATTCACAGACACAAACTGAACATTATTAACGCTAAACAACCCTTACATCTGACCTACAAAACAAAATAAGCCAACCCCTTCCTTGACCATAAGAGCAGGCTTTATATCTAACACTAAACATCCCTTACTTCTTTAGCTGGTTCTTCATATCGTTTTGTTTGAATGAATTTAATAAGCTCTAAGTGCCCATAGTAACTGTCATCTTCACTTTCCAATTTCAACACCAACTCTGTAACAACACTTTTCTTCCTCAAAGGGAACTTCCTTCTCAATCTACATATGAAGAACATTTCAGTGTCAGTCCTCCGGAGTATGAACACTTAGTTGAATTATTTACCTTTCCAAGCTCAACAATATTCCACTTCTCTTGAGATTTCCAAAAATTATCTTCTTCATTTAGATGGAACATTGTTGTCAAATATCCTAAAAAGTATTTAATCAAATCCTATAGGTAATCTCATCTGATATTATCAACCACTAGCTGGTATAGAGCGAAACAAATATTCTTTGTCAACAAATATATAAGAACTGTGGGGACAATACACTAAAGTTCCTTTTTGCTTCTATTTAATCTGGTGACTACAATCATCATTGACTCCTTTGGAACCTCAACTCCATCATGTAATGGTTTTGGTCCATAATATTCAGAGTTTCATGCAATGATTGGAGACCTTTGATCAAGTATCTCATAGTCCACTTCCTTATGCTCATCAAAAGAAATGATCAAAAACATACTCAACTCCTCTTTTTCTTTCTCATACTCTTTTATCCTCCTTAGCAGTTGATTGACCCAACTTCCTCTTCCTAGCCATTGATTGACCTAACTTCCTTTTCCTAGCCATTGATTTCTGTCTCCCTGACTTCTTGATTGACTGCTCAATCTCCTCTTGCTTAGGAGTTGTTGGTTCCTTTACTGGCTCTACTGTAACTGGAACCTCCTTAACTTCAGTAGTCTTTTGTTTCTTAGAACTATCAGACTGAAGTTCTGGTCCAAGCCTTTTCACTCTTTCTTCAGCTCCCATAGGTACAAAGTTTGCTATACTTCTGACCAACCTCTCATATTTTGCCTTGATCTCTATCATCAGATAACTTCTTTCAATGTGCAAAAAGTTTTCCATGATCTTTGATGCATCAGATAGTTAGCCATTAGGCATTCTATGTATGAGTTTGTGTCAATAGCCTGTTTCTCCTACCTGAGCACTTTAGTTCAGTAAAGAACTTTCTTTCTCTGATTTAGTAAGTTCACCATCCTTGTTGCAAAGTCTTCTCCAGGCTCATTTTCTCCTAGAAGAATCTTGGACAATTCTGTATTTGACTCAACGTTAGCCCTAATGATGTCCCAATCCTCCTTAGTGTAATACTTAGTTGATTCTAGCACTTTAGCTTGTCTTTTCTTTTGTTGCTCAGTCATTTTTTCCTCCTCTTGCATTCTTTGAGCCAACAAATGATCTAAATGTATTAGTTCTGCATGCTCTGCTTCTTGTTCAGCTTGTAATCTCATGGCTTCCTTTAATCCAGCTCTTTCATCGTCTAGCTATTTTTTAGTTTTCTTTGGAGGGGGAACATCTTCTTCAACCATTAGAGCTTTGCCTTCTCTTTGTTCCTTAGCAGATTCTTCCACATCTTCAAAAACAATTGATTTTGCCTTTGATGTCTCACTCATCTGCACAAGGGTAGCTGCAACTGTAACATCATCATCTTCAAGAAGTGTTGTTGTTGTTGTTGTTGGAGGTGAATTTTGGTTCAGTAGTACTAACAGATACACCAGCATTAAACTACTTCCTACAAACAGCAATAACCATATGCTCGCATCGCCTTCAACCATGTTATACCTCATTTGCCCTAACAACATCAAACCCACGTTCAAAGTCATCTTCTTAGAATTAACCTTAAGGCGTACAAATCCTCCATGTTTGGTGCATCCTCCTTATCCAAACTTTCTTCTTTTGGAAGTAACCCCATCTGAAGAGTTTAACCCTTGAGTTCTTGATCTTTTCCTCTTTTCCAACTTCTTGACTCTCTTCTTTAAGATAGCAATCTCCTTTGCTTGAGCAGTCATTGGTGAAAAAAGATAAGTGACTGTTAGTGTATGTATATCCTCTACCAGATCAAGAACCCTGTTTGACAATTTTCTGCCTTTCCTATGTTTTTGGGTCTTTTGTGGTTGTGATGATGATGGAATATCAGATAACTGTTCTTTATGAAAGATGATCAGTGGAAGGTGCTGGTAGGGTGTCAAAGGGTTTGTCCCTGAACCTCACTCTCTCGCTGCCTTTTGAATTGCCACATATTTTGAAACAAAGGTGTGTTTTTGCCTGAAAAATCTTTGCCTTTCCTTCGCATGTTTGCAAAAACCTTTTTATAAATGTCTTTAAGTACAGAAAGATTTTTAATTTGATTGTTCAAAAATAGTTGTAAAAACCTTGGATACATCAAAAAAATTTAGATTTAGGATCCAAGTTCGGTTCGTTCCGGCTGGGTCGGTCCGGTTTCTCGGTTCGTTCCGGTCGGTTCGTATATAATTATTATTTAAAATTATTTTTTATAAAATATATAATTATTATTTACAATTATTTTTTATAAAATATATAATCGGTTCGTTTCGGCTGGGTCGGTCCGGTTTCTCGGTTCGTATATAATTATTATTTAAAATTATTTTTTATAAAATATATAATTATTATTTACAATTATTTTTTATAAAATATATAATCGGTTCGTTTCGGCTGGGTCGGTCCGGTTTCTCGGTTCGTTCCGGTCGGTTCGTATATAATTATTATTTAAAATTATTTTTTATAAAATATATAATTATTATTTACAATTATTTTTTATAAAATATATAATCGGTTCGTTTCGGCTGGGTCGGTCCGGTTTCTCGGTTCGTATATAATTATTATTTAAAATTATTTTTTATAAAATATATAATTATTATTTACAATTATTTTTTATAAAATATATAATCGGTTCGTTTCGGCTGGGTCGGTCCGGTTTCTCGGTTCGTTCCGGTCGGTTCGTATATAATTATTATTTAAAATTATTTTTTATAAAATATATAATTATTATTTACAATTATTTTTTATAAAATATATAATCGGTTCGTTTCGGCTGGGTCGGTCCGGTTTCTCGGTTCGTTCCGGTCGGTTCGTATATAATTATTATTTAAAATTATTTTTTATAAAATATATAATTATTATTTACAATTATTTTTTATAAAATATATAATCGGTTCGTTTCGGCTGGGTCGGTCCGGTTTCTCGGTTCGTTCCGGTCGGTTCGTATATAATTATTATTTAAAATTATTTTTTATAAAATATATAATTATTATTTACAATTATTTTTAAAAATATATATAATCGGTTCGTTTCGGCTGGGTCGGTCCGGTTTCCCGGTTCGTTCCGGTCGGTTCGTATATAATTATTATTTAAAATTATTTTTTATAAAATATATAATTATTATTTACAATTATTTTTTATAAAATATATAATCGGTTCGTTTCGGCTGGGTCGGTCCGGTTTCTCGGTTCGTATATAATTATTATGTACATTAGATGTTTAACGGATGAGTCGATATGTTATGGTTATACATTAGACGTTCAACGGATGAGTCGATATGGTATGGTTATACATTAGACGTTCAACGAATGAGTCGATATGTTATGGTCATACATTAGATGTCCAACGGATGAGTCGATATGTTATGGTTATGCATTAGACGTTCAACGGATGAGTCGATATGTTATGGTTATACATTAGACGTTCAACGGATGAGTCGATATGTTATGGTTATACACTATACTCCTGCCAAAAACTCCCGCCAAATACTCCCGCCAAATACTCCCGCCAAAAAACATTTTTATTCCATAAAAGCAGATACTATCACAACCACAAACATATCACACACTCTTACCATCGCAACCACAAAAAAATGGTGAATATGGTGCCACATGAAGCTTTTGCGTGTAGTTGTGCAGAAGGAGATGTAGTTCTCCGACAATCGTATAAACCTGAGAGTTACGGTAAACTATACTATGCATGTCCAAAATCAAAGGTGAACAATCACATGTTTTTTATTTGTGTAATATATAAATATTCTGGTTAGTTGTTAAAAGAATTGATTTCTTTACTATTTAACAGCCTCCGAAACATTTTGGATGTGGATTTTTTTTATGGAAAGAGACCAGACTTCGTCAATTGATGAGTTCTCATGGAGCTCCATCTGCAGGACCTTCAACACCTCCAAGCTATTCTTCAGGACCTTCAACGCCTCCAAGCTATTCTTCAAGACCTTCAACACCTACAAACTATTCTCTAGGATCTTCAAGAAATGGAGAGTGCTCAAACTGCAAGCACTTGCGTGGAAAGATAAGTGTACTCAAGGCAACAATGGAAATGCATATGCATCCGGAACAACACACAGTTAATTCGGCTGCACTATTTCACGAAGTTCTTAATGAAATGGAAAAACTTGATTTGGAGTAGTTTGTCGTGCAATGTAATTCGTATGATTTGGAGTAGTTTGTCATTTGCAATGTAATTCGTATGTTTTATTGTATGTGAAGATTTTGTTTAAACTTTTATGATATGAATGTGTTTATGTATAACGATATCACCTCGACATGCCAATGGTACAAACATTAACACACCTTAAAAATGTAGTTATATTTTTTGTTAAAATATACGGAATATCAGACCGAAACGAACCTAAAAAAGTAGTTTAGTTGAAAGTCAACAAAGTCAAACATTATCCCCGGCGCATGTCGCCGGGGAAACTGTCCAAAAAATAAACCAGCAGCTCATTTTGGTAATAAAAAAGCCCAAACCAATCGACCATAATTTTTTTAACTAACGTGGCATCCCCAGCGACATGTCGCTGGGGAAAATAATGTTCACGTCACCACAAACGTTATTAACACTAATTATTATTTTTTAAAACTAACAAAGGAATCCCCGGCGACATGTCGTCGGGGAAAACAAAGCGGGAAAAATTCCCGCCACGTTTTACGTACAAATAATTGGTCAAGATATAACGATATTATCCCAGGCGACATGTCACCAGGGAAAAGTTTCGATTTCTTTGACTTAATAAGTCTACGAGAATTGGTGCCACGTAGGACCAATTTTTGTCGTTTAGTGACTTTTCCCAAGCGACAAATGTCGCCGGGGAAAATGCCGTCACCTGTTCCCATATTTCTTGTAGTGTATGCTAAACATATGTTAATCCTAATTCTAACGGATAAAGAGGGGGGGTTCAGTCTGAGAGACTGACACATGTTTTGTGGTGACTTAGATCAATTTAAAACATAATAACACACACAAGCAAATCATCAAAAGATAGAAGAGTAGTCTAGCCAAATATAAGAAAACTGTATTTAGCCATGATTAATCCAATTAAAACGTTGGTTTGTTTATTTAGTGCAATGAGTGCTTATCTCGAGGCGGCATATCATTCAAAGATTTAGGTGGTACTTCTTCCTAAAACCTAGACACGTAGAATTATGTCACAATTAAACGCATCCGCATAAAGTATCCTATTCGCTGATTATAATCTATTTTAGGAGATTAATAATGGTGATCTTATTAAACCCTAGCTCATGGAGACTTTACCCACTTACTGCTTAATGACAATTTATATTCTAGTAGTCCACTATCCAAGTCGTTACCGAAGGAATCAGTACGTTATTTGTTGATCCCAGGTCACATGCTAGTCCAACTTATTCACATAAACCAATGGTAAAGATAGGATATTAATTGTGATCCTATTATTCTAGATATATAATTCGCTATATGGAGAGCCATCCTGTCATCTAGCTAACTTGGTCGGTATCACTAGATCAAGTTGAATGATAGATCGCATACAAAAGCACGTAAACAAGAAAAAATTGATAAACATAAATAACGATCAACGATAAATTAAGAAGTCGATATAAACAAACCAAACATTTAAATCTTCATAACCATGGCTAATACCCAAGGGTATTAGCCCTTAATCATTGTAATCAATACAAGAATAATAATTCAACCAAGGTAAACTAACTGAGTTAAACGAATGATACCAAAAATCGAACCATTACAAGAGTATAAGAGATTACAAGGTGTCTCCTACTGAATTAGTAGCTTTGCTTGACCTCTTATGCTCTTCTGAAATCGACTTTTATGGTTAGGGTATCGAAAATATGATCAAGCACACCTAAAACTCGTTTTTAGGCCTTCTATTTATACTGTCTGGAATTTGATCGACACGCCGTATTGGTTGAGGTCAATACGGCGTATTAGGAGTTTCTTGGAGTAGGGACCACGTTCAATATCTTTCAGAATATTTTATTGCTATATCTTGGATACGACGTATTGAGGTCTTCTGGATACGGCGTATTAAACTTGAATTCTTCGTGGTATCTGGTGAAGTGCAGGCACGGATACGCCGTATCTTTCTTGTTGGATACGGCGTATTGAGGTGTCAGAACAGTTTCTTCAAATGTCTTCGTTTAAGCTTCAAATTGCGTGCCTTTATGCCAATCTTCACCAAGTACTCCATAATTACTACAATTCTCAAATATAAACGATTAAGTATAATTCTTGCAATAATTATACAAAATGGGTAATTTACATGGGATAAATGATGCTATAAAAGTGACATTATTTGATGTCATCAAATATCCCCCCACTTAAATCCTACTTGTCCTCAAGTAGCCTTTAGAAATTTATGAAAATGTATCCCTAAGGATTTTTCCGTTAAGCATTTATTCGATCAATTACCAGTACATAACCAAACACCTCATGAAATAGGTAGATGAAAGCACTCAAATCACTCAACTAATCTATGTGGTAACATGTAACTAATTCGCTCAATTGCTCGGTTGTGACGAATATTCTATCATAGGCTTGGCAAGGATACACATCTCCACCACTAAAGCTAAGGAGTAACAAGTTTATAAATGTAAATTGGGTTTTTATATAACACCTCGTGTTTTAGGTCATTGTACGACATTATGTAATCCACTAATTATTTTTAGGGTTTTACGCGTTTGCTTTTATAGTTTAGGAGCAATAAAAGCATAGCTACCTCCCTTTTTGTCAACTAGCTGGGGTACATTACTTTCAGTAGCAATTTTAGGATCTAGGTTTTAAAACTTTGAGCAGATTTAAGTGTTTTAAAAAGTTTTATAAACCTTCTGCTCTGATACCACTTGTTGTTCCCTCTTAGTTAGTGAACAATAACTACAAAGTTAAGATTCACTAACCCATGGCATGAAAGTAGTAAGATATTTCTTTGTAAAGGTTTTGTAAGATAAAACAGTAGGTAAAAGCACAAAAATAACTTTTCAACGTTTAACTCTTTTTATTAAGAATTATACCCCATTATATGCGGAACTACAATGGGGATTGAATGACAATGTGTGTGTGTGTGATCTCCTCACTAACAACTTTGCATAAACCTAAAGTGTTATGCAAGACTGACTACTATGCTAACTAACTGAGTTTGCTCAGGGAGTTAGTAGATTTAGAGGAGTATGTGTTTTGTGAAAGATACAACTTTAAATGCACAAAACTTACACCTACTTCTGTTTACAAGAGTTGCTATTTATACTACTTAGGTAGGGTAGCACCCACATAGGTGATAAGTGCGTGTCCCAATGCTGATAGGCCAGTACATATTGTACACCTTTGTCTCTTTTCTAAGTATGGGACAAACACTCTTTATAAGGTTAGTGCTGACACTGACCTTAGTCCTCTACCCTATTCAGGATAGTTTGACTTCAGGTGGATAAGAGCTTGGACTTATCCATTTCAAACTATCCTGCCTATTCTTCAGTCTCTTGTCTTCAGGGTCTTCTAGTTGTTAGAGATCGTATGGGGTTCAGTGAGTCTATTGCCACAACTCACTGAACCCATCACCTTCTTCTTTGGCTCAGGCTTCATTCACTGAGAACCGCCTCATTGAATGCTAGAGTCTTTCTTGTAGACTCAGGTGAGCAATCTTGAAGCGCACACTCACTGAGTGACTGTTTCAACTCCAATGACCATGGAATGTTAAAGGTTATTTGACATTTAGGATATTTTGTATTCAAATCCTAAATGAAAGATCATTGGGCACTGAATTGACCCAACACAACTAAAAACGCAGCTCCAAGGCATACGAATTCCATCATCCTTCGATTAGAAACCTCTTAGTTACTTTCCCCCCCCCCCCGCCTTCCCCCCCCTCCCCCTGATTTTGATGCAAGTTTATCACATCATAACCAGTACCATCTGCTTGTTTGGACCGATGTACCTTGGAATTAGATCGAAGAATATGTTTTTGGGGAGCCGTGGTAGAACACGAGCCTCGTGCCTTGACGTTTTATAGCTTTCTTTTAATTATCGTTATATAGTGTGTTTCTTCTGTAACTACATGTTTGTTTTATTTTCTGTTATTTACTTACTCTTAATTTTATTTGTTGTAATCAGTTTTTTTTAAACAAAAGCGTAACCGTTCTCCTACAATCTTATCTTTAGTTGTGTGTGGTACTTGCTTTTGAATATTGTCCCACAATTGTTAATCAATGACACGAGATATGAACGTTTACTTTTGATCCGTCACGAAGATTTCTTAGTTCGCCCCCAGAAGACGCCTCGGATGTTTCTTCATTACGGGCGATCTTGTTAACAAATCACATTTATTAATTCTCGGGTTATGGCTTCATGTGTTTTCGGTCTGCCATAGAGAATGTATCAGACAGGGTTCTACTTTTACTGTCTGGAAAGACTAATATACGTAATATTTTGCATTTGAACCGTGAATTATTCAAATATTTTTGGTGTCATATCATAAATGAGTATAAACGTTTTTTTATTATTAAAAGTTTTACTCACAAAAAGAACATTTACTTTTCTGTCGTGTGATTATGTGTAGTCAAAAGACAATCCAAGATCTTGGAAGCAAAAAAGCAACCCTAAATTGTGGGCACTAAAAATGGAAGAGAGCTAGATTTAAGTAATTGGGTGGGAGTGCTAATTATCGAAAAAGGTAAGGAAAAGTGTCTGCTTATGTCACTTAAATATATCTTTCATTTGGTAAGATAAAGCTTGTCTTGTATCACTTTTTAACATCAAGGTAGAGTGGATCGATCAACGACCGTTTTAGTATTTCACTTGGGAAGTCGATCAGGTGGCGTGTTTAGCATGGTAAATGAAAGTTTATGGCTCGAATGGGTTGCTATTACGATACGTGGTTGAGTTAGAAATCTACACCTTTGTATCTTTCTCGTACTTAGGTTCCTAATGTCACGTACACTTTGTATCACAATGGTGAATATTCTCTATATATAGTTAATTTCCATCTTATAAGTACAAAGATTATATAACTTATAACCCTAGATAGATCATCTGGTAAATGATCAAGTTGCATACAATATAAGATTGGTTGATATAAAGTTACTAAAGTTGATACAAGCTGTTACATAATCAAACTTTGAATAATGGAAGCTTCGGGGCTTTCAGCGTCAATGGTGGACAGTAAATGTGACAATCGGTCACTAAGATCGTCAATCTCCCTATGCAAACTTCTAACGTAGTTGCAAGTCTCTTGTAGCACCTTCGGAAGCGGATGCCTGTACCAAAATGTCACTTAGTATACATTATTTATTATGTCATAAGTCTACAGACAATTTTTGGAAATAAACGGGTGACACACATGTTTACATATATGCTTTCAAAGTTGTTTTTTTTGGTGTAATGAGGGGCCATGATATAATTGTGCTTTAGTCTTCTTCTGCAACTCTTGTGACTCAAAAATAGACTTCTAATGTGTAATATAATGTAGTGGTTAGAAACATAGAATCAAGTATCACTTGCATATATAGTAGTATAAAACTATGGATTAAATTAAAAAAAATTTCAAAATCTCCATTATACGAATTGACTATGTTTAGGGTTTTTAAATTTCAATTGAGCTGATCATGTCAGAACTATATAACAGCTTAAACAACAACGGAACTCTAAGCTTTTGTAAAACAAGCTCATCGTGCACGATATAACACGACTGATAGTTTCGAAGGATCCAAGAACTATTTTTCTTTTGATTTATCAAAGTCGAAGCTTTGTTAATTAACAGTTTAACTCAAAATGTGTGTCAAATCCAAAAACATGGTTTTAATTACCTTGTTTGAGCGACGATTACGAATCTCAGGTACAAGTTGTTGCAGCTTTGAAAGGAGTTGTATGATTTGATCATCAGTGATCTGGAAGCTCCACTTGACGATTGGCCAAGACCTTCGGCTGGACATTTTTTTATTATGGTTTTAATTTTCTACGTGAAAGGTAGTGTGTGTTGGTTTTGGGGTGAGACAAAATTGATGTAAATCGAGTTGAGTGATTTAGCACATGAAGATATGTGATTATTATGGTGTATAAATAAGGATGTTTTATAAGCATTAAGACCACAGTCTTTAACAAGATAGCAGTCGTATTCAACACATTAAACTTAACACATTATTGCAATAAAATAAAACAAAACACCGATGATCCGTCTTGTGGACAATTCGGTGGTTCTGATGCTATTACCACAAAGGCCCTTAAACGGCACACAACAATTTTAATCTTATGTTATCAGTTAGTGCTTAACTAATTAAACTCGAGAGGCTATCGTGTAGATAAAATAATAGGAAGTTGCATGAATTTGATGACCTCATCAAAAGTGATTCTATGGCAATCGCATTCACTTGCCACTCCTTAAAACGGGAGGGCCTGCATATTAGCAAACAAACAAGACAAGGAGAGTACGATTTGATGAAGCTGGGGCCAACCGATGTTGGGATATGAAGAAGCATATTGTCTGTAAAAAACATCAAGTGTTCACTATTTATAAAGGGACCCTTTGTGCAGGGAATTTTAATATCTTTAACACGTTAACAAATTAAACGGCCTGAGATCTATTTTTAGTGATATCTAGTATAAAAAAATGGGAAGTGAATTGCGCACTCTTTGTTTGATTGAGACATTCAAAATTATAGTAACATGACATTTTATATCTCAGATCACTTTTACTCATATCCATTTACTAAGGTTTAAATGTCAAGTACTATAGTTTTTAGTTAGGGTTTGTTTTGCGTCCACAATTAAAAAAGGAGTGTGCAAATCACCTCTCAAAAAAATATGTTTTAGCCTGGTTAAATAATTAAATATGACTAGTTAATTCAATTCCCTAAATATGTGATATTATATTACCCTTGTTAGCTAGTAGTAAGGCAACCGGACCTTTGTTGGCCAGTCTTCAACCCCCCCCCCCCCCCCCCCCCACTCCGCCCCCCACCAACCCATGAGTAGCACCCACAAGACGCGTCCTATCCCAACCGTTTCATTTATTTTTTCGGCTGTTATGGCGACGGTATAATTGCACAGAGTGTGTGTGCTTTCTTTTAATTTATTTTTATGGGTTGTGGCTGTGTTCTCCTTACTACGAATGTTTGGTCTGCGGTTGGTCTAGAAAACCCAAGGAGCACCCACAAGACGCGTCCTATCCCAACCGTTTCATTTATTTGGTCTGTAAGGCGACCGAGTAAATGCAGAGAGTGTGTGTGTGTTTTCTTTTATTTTATTTTTATGGGTTGTGGCTGTGTTCTCTTACTACGCATGTTTTGGTCTGCGGTTGGTCTAGGAAAAGAAAGAAAACTGATTTATACTAGTGGGGCGGGGTTGATTGAGTCGGTCACATTTCCGATTGCATTACTAGTCTTAAGGTTAATTAGAGTTTTATGGCTCGTCAAACTAAACCCATCCCGAATTGCCACTTATAATTCGAACTTTTAAGCTCTTATCAAAACATATGATTCATTGTTTATGGAGATACTTTACATTTTTCTAACGAAAACATTTTTTTATATATTCAAATAACTCGCACAATAATTATCATAAATAAAGTTTTAAATTGTATGTATGTAGGGGCGGACTCAAGACTTTAAATCATGATATGCACACACAAATTTTCATGTATACGGTAAATAAGACATGTATTTATATCTAACAAAATTTCAGGACTAAATTCATCAACGAGAAATCGAAATTTTTAACCAAATTTTATATTTGACGGTAAATATCCATCGAGTTCTCGTAAACATCTTAACCTCATAAGTCCACCCTTGCATGTATATATTTTTTTTTGAACGACGATTTATTAAAACACTAGCAAGGAGTTAGATCAAACAAGAACAATATAAGGGTTCTTAAGCCAATCGTTCCACTTGAACGAGCTTTACAATCTGTATTACACCAATAAAAAGAACTAGAAACTAAATCATCAAATCATCTCGCGCCTTTTCAGGGATCTTCTTATCAAACAGAGCTTGTTGCGAAAGTATTTCCAATATTTCCACCACAAACCATAATATACACCTTAAGAACGCCTTTGAGTTTGGATTGAATCGAATAGGAATCAACAAAACTCGACATTCCTCGTAAAGATCACATCGAACTGTCGATATTCCACCAAGAGATAGATCTTACTATGCAAAGTATAATAGTATATCATGTAGGTCCATGCATAGTTATTGTGTGGGAGATAATTAATGTCCGTAAGTTAAGCTAGCAGCCCAAGTTGACATGATCTACATGTCGAGGGGAAACAAATTGAGTTTTTGTACAAACAACTTCTTTTTTTTTTTTTTTAGAACGGCAAGTTAGTTGTTAGTAATTCAAGCTTACAGTGACATCTAATTAGGCAATATGCAAGACTCGAATCTTCACCTTAGGGGATAAACCCACTCCTTTATTGCTCCTGGAATAAAACCTTCACGGAAAGGTTCAAACCCGAAACCTCCCGCATGTGGTTACAACTTTCCCAAAGTTACCATTCTTTTACACATTACCATGCATGTTTTTTTCTTAATCCATTTATGCACAGTTAATTTGATATTTTCATTCAATTGTGGATAGTCACTTTGTTTTAGGTTCAGTGGTTTAGGATTGTTTTAAAAATGGATGAGGATTCTTTCATGTTCATTTGAACATGAGAGGTAAAGTTATGCATGTTCGTGATTATACATTGTCATTAATAATGACAATGTACAATCACTAGCATGCATAACTTTACTTTTCATGTTCAAATGAACATGAGAGAATTTTTTTCCTTTAAAAATACATGGTCAATTAATCATTGACTTGACGTCACTGGCCATAAAACTTTCTGATTTGTGTACCTCGGCCGAAACCCAGAACTCACCGTTAACTTGTTTTAATCGTTTATAATAGTTTATATGTATTGCAAATTGTTTTTTTAACTTGCCGGAAATACTTAAAACTCGTCGAAAATACTCAAAACTTGCCAGAAATTTTAATCCGACTAACCATCTACTAATCTCAGCCCAAAACCGATTAAAACTGTAAATAAATTAACGTTCACTCGGATTCACGATTTTTGCAACGTTAGTCATAATCGGTGTGTCTTGCTTATACAAGCATGACATGATGATATACATAAGTTAACATCACATGTGTAAACCCACAGGGGTGATATGACACGTGGCTACGTATTATTGGCATATGTTGAAAACAGGCAAAGTTGTTTAATGCAGATGTTCCTGCCGGACCACTGGTCACGTGACTTTTCAACTATTTGCGATTTGTGAACCCCCATTGGATCTTCTTGCCCACACTCCTTTATAAATTCTAATCACCCATGTTTTAAAAATCGATTTTTTAATTGGTGCGGTCGAGTTATCGAGTCATGCTTCAACCGGTGATTCAACTAAGTTCTTTTGCCAAAAACTGGTTTTCGATCACACGACTGATTCACGGTTTAACTGGTTCAACCGACTGAAGCAACCCGAGTTTTAAAACACTGCAAACCACCCATGTTGTATGCGAGAGCAAACATGGAACTTAAAGTCATTGTATGCACAAACAATTGTAACATAATATTTGAAAAATTGTGGTTGTTGTTGTCTAGATGAACTGAAATGTTATCGGTATGTATTTCTAAAGAAAATCAAAAGAAGAGTTTAACAATTCTATATAGTTATATATATATATTTATTATACTATATATATATATATATATATATATATATATATATATATATATATATACTATAGTATATATATATAATATACTATAATATATTTTATATATATATATATATATATATATATATCATATATATATGTATATATATATATATATTACATATCATATCATATCTTATATAATAGTTATATATATTATATATATCATATATATTATATATTTTATAATATATATATTATATATATATATATATAATATGATATGAGTTTAAGACTACGTTGTTGTTGACGTAGTTGCCTACAGTTAACCGGGCCCATAGGGCTACCACTTGGGGCCGGTCATTTGCCAATTTTTTTTAATTTTTTTTTTTTTATCTATAACTTGGCAACTTTAAAAAATGATTGTTCGGCACAAAATAGGAAAACAAAATTACAACAGTACTTTCTTTATTCTAGATATCAAAAAAATATCGCGACATTGAGACCAAACACATAGACTCATATAAAAAACAAACCTATTAACATGGATAGGACCGAAAAAATAAGAACCCGGCACAAATTAATATAAAAAAATTTGCTCGCACAAAATAGGAAAAAACTATTACAAAAAGTTACTTGATTTATATACCCTGACATGACGCTAACAATAAGCCCTATATAAAAAAAACAAACTATTAAACATGAGTCCGGAAAAAGAATAAATCCGCCACAAAATAAATAAATATAACTTAACGCCCTCGCTCAATTTAATGCCACGATCAACGCGCGAAACAAAACTGGTTACACATAATTTACCCAAATCTCATAAAATTATATTAGAAAAAACCCAAATGCAAAAATAAAAAACCTTTCAATGCATGAGGCCCAACAAATAAGGCCACATATAAGAAAAAAAAATAACAGTATTAAAACACTGTGACCTCTAAAAATAAACCAGAACCAAAACAAATTAAAGCCCCACAGTATCGCGCGGACAATCACGCTTGTTTTTTACTAAGTAAAGAAAATTTATATGGTTTTCGTGAACCTCATGAGGCCCACCCTTGATCGTTTGCCAGATTCCTAAAATTTAACACTTAGGTTTTGGTAGTCATTTTAATTTTAAATACAAACCATTTTAATGAGAAATATCTATTCACTGAGCTGTAATTTCTATTTTGAAAATAACAAAAATCGTCGTTGCGGTCTAACGGTAATTACACATACTATCACTGGAAAAAGTGCAAAACATGTCTATGAGGTTAACACTATAATTTAAAAAGAAGTCACTGAGTTAAGTCGAATGACTTTCAGTGTACAAAAAAGTTGCATCAGTAGTTCATAAAAGTTACCTCACTTAACGAATATCATATATACGTAAAAAATTACTACATAAATAATCTCTGTCACCATCTTAGTTTACGAAAATTGTTCTAATTAAGTTCAAAATTTAATCACATTATTCTTTAGCTTTTTTTTAAGTTTTACAGAAATATTTTTAACTTTAAATATTTGTAATTAATTACTTTTTAGTATATACCGAAATTAGCAAGGCTCTTTAAGTATTTGGCAAACAATTAATACTATTAGTAATACTTTGAATTTACTTGTACTATGATATACAAACATTGTAATGTTATCAATAAAATGAAGTTTTATACAACACTCTTATAAGCGATGCTAATGAAAAAGATGGTTGCGTTTTTTAAACATTTGTTGAAAACAATATTTTTAAAATAACGTGTTGGAATATTGGAGATAGTTAAACAACACTCTTTTATCAAGTGTTAGTAAGATTAGAGTTTAATGCAAGTTTTGTTTAAAGGCTTGCAATTAGCTTATACGATAAAGACATCACCTAGCAATTTGTGTAGTGTTGCACACAATATATAGATAATTGCAACACACAAAAGATGTTGCGTTTATTAAAGTGTGTTTGTGATAAGTCGATGTCATAATTAAATGTATGTTTGAAAAATATGTGAATTTATGAGGGTCGCACTCTTAGATAAATGAAAACCCCGTAGGTTATGATTTATTATTAACCACAATATATAGGAGATTACATGAACGAAACCGCCCTACGAGACTTAGCCCCAAACCGGGTTTGGGCTAGTTTATCCTCTATACTCTCTCGCAGTTCGAGCGGCGAAATCGCGAAAGCTCAGACTGGAGTAGTAAACTAGAAAAGAAAAAAACACAAAACATTAACATAATAAAAGCATAACGTTAGTCGACTGGTAACAAAGCAGTACCAACGATCAACTTTAGTCGACTGGTAACAAATCATTACCAACGATCAATTAAAAAACAAATAATAAAACAACTAAAACTTTTTTTTTTGTTTTTTTAACATAACGATAATAGATAGCAAAAACCTTGAATCTTAAACATTCTTAAAACACTGAAATCCAACATCAAAACAAAAACATAAATTTTGATGGGATGATTGCTACTTCTTCAAGGATCTTCCTGTTTATGTGAAAAAGCCAAGTGTTTGCTGCTTGTTTTTTTTTCTAGTAACGGCTGATGTGTGTTTGTGGGAGGATGAGTGAACAAGATAAGCTTAGGGTTAGAGTTTGATGGGGTGGTATAAAAGAGGCGGCTCAACTTAGCCACCTAGGTCTGAGGATTAGACTCCGACTGTGAATCAATGTTAGAACAATGAAAGATCCTCGTAGGTTGGTATGTTATATTGACCACAATATATATGAGATTACATGAATCAAACCCTAACGGACCCTAAGCCCACAAACTGGGCTTGGGCCTATTTATCCTTTAATACGCACGCGTTATGTTTAGATTCAATTTATAGTATAATTAATATATTATATGTAGTATATTTTCTTATCTATTTCACGATAAGCCGATACTAGTTCGTTATATTAAATAGTAAACTTAATGATAGTTAGCTAACGGTCGTTAGTAATTAATTATAAAGACTTAATTGCAAAACTAAGGTTATGGGAAGTTCTAGAAACCCCCCACCTCCTCAGTTTCAGCAAATCCTAAAGTCCTAAGGGGATTGGGATTGTTTTTCTTGCAAGCCAAGTTTCATTGCCTATATAATGAACCATCTTGATTCATTATTTGGTGATCGTGAAACTGAAAACCCTAGGCAAACCCATCTTCTTCTCTCTTTCCCTCTTTCTTGAGCCGATAGATTCCCCTCCTCCCCAGGCAAGGAAAATCGATTTTAGGTTTAAAGAATCAGAGTGGTTCATTTGCTTATTGTTAATCAAGAACTAGCATTCTAATTGAATTGCTATTAAACGTGTGTGTGAAACCATAAAGGATTCTTATTTTAGAATCCTATATTGTTTCACTGGTGTTTCGAATCTTGTGTTTAAATCTAAATGTGTTTTGTTTGATCTTCAATAACCACAACAAAAGGTAAACATGTAGTTAAACTTTTGTGTTAATTAATTATGAACTATACTTGATCTTCTTCTCCCCTGCATTTACTCTGTTAGCCGTGTTTTTTATTAAAGTGATGGTCATTAAATATTCTCGAGCCTTGTATAAGTAAACATAAGTTTACGTGAATTTATCTAAGCTAATTGGGCTAGGTGTCGGGCTTAAGGGCCATGGTAATAGGGGGCCCAAAGTCAAAACCAACAACCCAAGATAGGGTTTTATCTCTTGAAACTATATAAAGCCCTTCCAAGTGTGGAGATGGTGTTGACTTCTCCTTTTCTTTCTATGTATAGTAATATCCATTTTTCTCTTAGTCTCTCTTAGTTCTTTTCCTTTCTCTCTCTAAATCTCTTATCTTATTTTTTTTAGTTCATATGTGAATGATATATACATCTAACATGTGGTATCAAGAGCCAATGTTGGGTTTAGTGATTTGTTTGTGGTAACTTATTTTGAGCTTATTGATTCATCTCATCTTATTTCTTATTTTTATTCATTTTCCATCTCGACTTTTTTTTTCTTTTCTTTTTTGTTTCTATGCAATAAAATCGTAACACTTGATCAAAATAGATTGGGCTTACTGTTTACTATTTTTCATTTTGGGCGCTGTATATCTCATTTGATGATGTGCTTTGTTTTCAAATCTTATAAAAAACGCTTGTGTTTATGGTCAACCAAACAGGAGAGTGCGTTTGATTTGAATTCATTATATTTATTTTGCTTGAGAAAAACGTGTGAGTATTTGAGCTTATTTACAAGGGTTTTTGTAGTATCTTATTTCGGTTCTCTTTCAAGTTTATTTTTGTCTCCAAGTTCGTTGCTTAGTGTGGTGGAGGTGCTTATTTTAGAGCTTATTTGGTTGGCTTATTGTCCTCTGTGGTCCACTCGGTTGAAGACAAACGAAGGTGTCATAGATCCAAGATTATAGCAAGCAAGGACTTGTGTTTTTTGTTGGTTTCTCAACAAGACAAACTCAAGGACGGTTGTACACGTTGAAGGACCACCGAACAACCAGTTTTCTTGCAAACCGAACAACTAACAACAAGAGCAACCAAACAACTTACATCAAGAGCAACCGAACAACTAACAACAAGAGGAACCGATCAACTAAATCCACTTAGAAACCGAACAACTTGTTTTCTTGAGAATCGAACAACTCGTTTCCTTTGAAACCGAACAACTTGTTTACTTTGGAGTGTCATTTGTGAACCGAACTATCTACTCAGTGTGGAAACCGAATGAGCAATTCATAAAAGGCAAACTTTACACGTTTTTAAGCATTTTCGGTTTTTCGGTTTCGTGTGACGGTTCATTACGGGACTTCTAATAACTACCATTGGAATCGTGATCCTCTTTCGATCAACGTGGTATATTCATAATTCACCGACGATAACCGAACGAGTTTAAAAGATTAAAAAGATCAAACGTTGCATTTAAAAAAAAATTAAACGTAGAAGACGACATGAAGGAGAGAAAAAACGTTTTAATTATTAATTAACTTTTGAAAATTGCATCTTTAGTCCCTGGTGTTCAATACATTTCACCATTCGTCCTTTATTAGCTTGTTAGACCCTCTTTGTTAAAACATCTTACACCGTTAGTCTTATTATTCCTTTATAACAGCCCGTTAGCCCTCCAAAAAGGAATTTCAATTGCACCGTTTGTCCTTATTTGAGTTTTAATTAACCAATACTCATTTTAAGTTCAACGTTTGTGCACCGGTCATCGTTTTAAGCTCATTTTTTGCCAACAAAAGCTTAAATTCTTAAATTTCAACCACAATTATCATGTTTCAGGTGTTGTTCTTGATTTAGTAAATCCCGTAATAAGTCGAGTTCTTTTTTACGTTTTGTGTCATAGATTTATAATCCCGTGAACGTCAATTGGTGTTCAAATCCACAACAACAACAACCACTTTTACCTACTAAAGATCCTTTGTATTATCATTTCACATTACTTTTGCAAATGTCGATCTCAAAAGACATCACATGCTTTTTAGAGCAGACACGATAGCAAACACACTGATCCTTTGGCGCATTTTAATGGAGCAAACACCGTTTCACCTAACAGGATCTAATCATCATATATTACAACCTACAACCTCGACAACCCTATAAGTGAATTTGTCCACAACCTTATTCAACACGAAACTACAGGCCACAACGTGTAGAATCCGAAGAACTGGTTCAGTTCCACAACTGCAATGAACAAGGCTTGCTTTAATAGCTAAAGCATTCAAAATCAACACCATTTCAACAAACAACAACCAAAGAAGTGTTCATTAATTCCCCGCAATAATCAAATTGCACAACCGGATATGAACATGAGCCAAGACATCAAAATGCAAATGGTTGATGACAATGTTGAAATCAGGTAAGACAAAATGCTGTGCAGAATGATGGGAATGAAGTTGGGCAAAATGCAGTTTAGAATCCGGGTATCATGTTGAAAATATGAATTGGCTTAGTGTTGTTTCAGAAATTTCAAATCAGTATGGGAATGGAAATGTTGTTTACAGCATCGGCTGAGTAGTAATGGTAATGTTTCAATGATAATCCGATAAGGTGTAAACTTGTCGAGGATGTGGGGTCATTATGCCAGCAAACTGCATTTGAAGCCAAGGAAATAGGATGCTGCTTATCTTCAGCAACAGCTGCAGATTTTTTTTATGCAGGATTTTCGCTCAAAAGGAAGAAGCAGGGATCCAAATCACTCAAGAGGAATTTGAGTTCATGGCTGCTGCAGATGCTCATGAAGAAACAGAGAGAGTAAAAGTGAACTGCACTTCAGAGGATACATTGCAGCAAGCATCCACATCTGGAACTCAGTCTGACAATGCTCCCGTCTATGACTCAGATGGATCAACTGAGGTACCCAAAGATGAAAATTGTTATGATCATGATATATTCAATTTTATCGCTATCGTGAAGTATAGTCTACTGATCTCCAAATGAGCTTGATCGTAGAAAGACAAACCTTAAAATTATATTATAAAGGAAAAAAGACTACGCTGTTTCTTTGGAATAATGGTATACAAAATGTGAAGAGGCAAATATGACATATTTCGTATGATAAGGCTTATAATGACATGCAACAGAAGATCGAACGGTCGCAAGCTTAGTTGGGAGATCTCAAGGGTAAGAGTAGTGATACTTAATGTGCATCAAATACCCTTGATCCGGTGTCTCAGAAACTTAAAGATGAGAACGTATCACTAGAATTTCAGGTTCAGAATTATGCAAAAGAGAATGAACATCTTAAGACCACATACAAGAACCTGTTTGACTCTATCAAAGTGACGCATGCTCAGACCAATTCAATAATTGACTCTTTGCAAAGACAATTGTATGACACCATCTATGAAAATGCTAAGCTAAGAGCCTAGTTATTTGATAAGGTTTCTAAACCAAAGGCACACAAAAGTACGAGGAACGAATCCTTGGTTTACCAAGCAGTCAATTCTTGGGAAAAACACTTCTTCTTCTTATAACAAAACATTATTCATGTCTCTCCTTTTCCAAAATCCTGATTCTCCTAAAGTTGATAAGCGAATGCTTTGTCCAAACAGTCACTTCAAAACTCGGCACTTCCCACGAGAATCCAAAGGTGTGCAAACGCTGTAAATATGATTGCCTAGAATCTTTAGGTCTAATCCTTTTAAGACCTCTAGGGTAGATAATGTTGTTCCTAACAAACCGTTAAAACAAGCGTTAGGATAAAACCAATCACTGTTTCACAACCAAATGTTATTCATAAGCAACAAGCTAATTCTGACTCAAACGGTTTTTCTTCTACCAGAGTAAAAAACACTGCTAAGACTAGAAGACCACATCCTACGAGCAATTCTAATAATGATAGGGTTTCATCTAAGTCTAAGAGTAGTTGCCTCTCGAATAACGTCAAGAAAATAGAAGAAAACCATAGGAATTCCTAAATTCCTAAGAATCAAAATCACATGTCATCTGAATGTAATAACATGACGCTTTGCATTCGAAATGCTAAGATTCAACATTGTTTGTGTTATGTGTAAAGCATGTTTGGTATTGCCAATCATGATGTCTGTTGGCTTAATTATGTGATATAAAAACCTTAATTCTCTTGCTGATAACCAAAGTGCCACGTCATTAATACGTAAAAATCAAAAGAAATATAAGGAAAATGCCAAGAATTCGAAGGAGTTAGGGTCCAAAGAAGTTGCTTTATCTAGGCCTAGCAAACCTAGAACTTGTCTTAGGTGGATTCCAACTGGAAGAATTTTTGCCATGTGTGGAAAATTAACTGCATCCAGTAACACCGAGAATAAGTCTGAAAAATCTGTGTGTGACAATGCAAGTACTTCTAATCCCTCGGAACCTTCAAGCAAAGGGTTTCCGATTTCTACTTCTCTTCTTGGCAGGTTATCAAGACTAAGGAAACAACATACTTCTATCTATCCGATTGTTGTTCTCTAATCTCTAGGTCTATGGCTTGTAATCAAATGTCAGATTGCAACCCGTTCTTCAGATAAAAGGAAAATGTATGTGTCAGTGCGTTTATCCTTAACAACGAAAAGAGAAATCTTTTCGGTCTTGAGCTACTTTCGAAACATTCAATGTTTGTTAGCTCAAGTCAATGGCTTATGTACACTTCAGTGCATAACCCGAGCTTCAAATAAAAGGGGAGTGTACGCTTCAGTGCGCTTTACCTTAAAAAGAAGAGAAATCTTCTTGTTTTCACTTCAGTAGATATGATAGTCATGACGTCGATGATAGAGTTGGAAAGTCTATTCGGTCATTTGTTTGACGAATTATTCAAATGGAGAAAATCAAGTTGTTCCAAAGTTTTCCGCTGTTACTACTGTTGATGCATCCGATAAACGTCAACAACAAAATACAACTTCATTCTATTCAACTTAGCACAAACTATCAACTGCTGATGGAAAACTTCGACGGTAAAATATTTTTGATCTTTTTGTTTTATTTTGATTTATAAATATCAAAAAACAAAAATACCTAAATATAAAACCCTATAAAAGCACAATACAAAATCAAAATTTTAAAATATACAAAAATAATTTCTTGACAACGTCTCTGAAATGATAAACATTTGCGCACCTAGAAATGTGAGTTATATTAAACACGGGTGAGAAATGAAGTTCGAGCGAGAGTTTTGAATGTTTTCAAAACATGTCCTTTCAAATTTTTCTCTACAACTTCTAAGTAAATGACAGCTTAGGACTCGGGCCCTAAAGAAAGAAAAATGTTTATCTATGTACATTTATCCTAAACAACCGGAAGTTCATCTCTTCTCGGTCTTGAGCAAAGTCATATAAACATTCAAAGTTTTGAATGCTCAAGAGAAGTACTAAGAAAAATGATGGTAAATAAGATATATCTCACATATTTTCCCGTTGAGAACAATTTTTCAAGATATTTTGAAAAAGAAAATTTAAATGTCTTCAAAATTGTGTGCTCAACAAACTCCCACTCTAAGTTTTCACTCTATTCTATAATTGAGGGGGAGTATAATAATATGATTCATTCTGCATGTACTCCTGTTATCCTAAGACTTAATTAGAAATCAAATCTGAATTTCTGGACATTAACTGTTTTTAATTCACTAATTTTCAAAAATTATAAAAACATATGCAATTTTTTGAGGGGAGAATAGTGTTAAAATGTGATCAATACGCGATTAATAACGGATTATGTCTTCAATCTATAAGTGCGTTCCCTAATCTCGCATGTGCGAAAACTCCTTTATATAGGGTGCATATGTGTAGGGGTTTTTTGGTAATGCTGAAAACACTCAATGTGTCTTAACTGATTTCTGTCAGAAAAATTGATTGGGATTTTTTATCGAATGGTTTATGATCTTCATGGCTAATACCCAAAAGGATACCGGACCAACTGTTGTCTCCTCAAGGAGTTATAAGCGTTTAAGGTTAAGTATGTTCGTTCCATGATCCAGCCAGAATTGGAAGGGGTTAACTAGGACCACTCCATTAGATAGGTAACGTCTTAGGTATGCTTGAAAAAAGGAGTAAAAGTAAGAATAAAGGAATAGTGCGACTGAGATGGATCTAGTACGAAACCAAACTCAACAGGTACTGTCATGAAGTCTCAGTAAGAACTAAGGGTTGGAAGAATGTAAAAATAATTGTAAGGGATAAAGGGTGTAAAGAAAGAAAGCCTCTATACAAACCTTAGGCAGAAACGGGGCCATGCATAATCTACCGGTAATCACAAAATAGATTTGGTACTAAAGACAAGTCATCAGAGACCGTGATGCAATGCACAACCCTCCCTAGCACTTAAAATCTCTCAAAAAATATTATCTTTCATTTCTCCGAAGTTCAACACGGCTTCTATCCGGCTTTTCTCATTCCGAGAGCGTTGATATATGAAAATGGTGGCAGTCCGCTCCAGCCCTCTGATTACCAATAAGAACGCAAATGTGCACTTCTAGAGTCTAGATCCAACCGTTATCTGTTAAAAATCTCACAAGGACACAAATTCTAATATACAAAATGTCGTACATCATTATATAATATTTTGTATCAATAAGTCTTACGCATTATCCTTATGATAACTGCCAGAACATCAGAGTGATACTCTTTTAGTTTCACAGTGGGCGATGAGAATTCGTCTGAGCCTACATCAATCTAGCTCTTGGTAGTGGACTTGCGAGATTCTAAATGAATCAAAGCTAGTGTCAACTTGAAATCGATTTGGTCTTAATATAAATTGTCGACACTATCAGAAAGATTAGTAACTATCTGATTCACTCTTACGTGTTGTCTGCGTTGAAGATGTTCCGATAATGTGAAACAAGCAAAGTATGATGAATTAATGCAATCGCGTTAGAGGATCTAATACTTTGAGCTGGAAACCCTGTCAAGGAGGTTCTTCTAAATTGAACCTACCTGATCACAGGTACATTATTTATACTGTAAAACGGTCCTCACGGAACCGAAGGTTAATGTAACCGAAATCAAGACGAATGACAAAGCCATATTCGTCTATATCTGCTGTTTATTACTAACATCAATTTTCAGGTATAAGTGATGGCGTTACAACCTCATTTCAGCGAAGTCAAGTTTCAAGACCTCATGCTCAATAGACAAAGATAAATACATGATGAAAGCTCAAGCACATGTATCAAAGTCTCCGCAATCTCTGATGTACAAACACTTCCTCAAAAGAACATTTTTGACAAGATTGCCGGACAATAACAAAGATATATCTTACAAGTTACAAGTGGAACAAGTACTACTCCTACCATGATGTGGTACAAGTAATCAAGTTAAAGAAAATGTTGAGGGAGATTGTTAGCAAGCTTTCAAGACCTTGAGCATGAGGGTGGAGACTAGGGTGTGCACGGGTCGGTTTGGGTCGGTTTTTGGCTAAAACCGAAACCGAACCGAAATATTCGGTTTTCATAAAACCAAAAACCGAAACCGCTTGGTTTTTGGCGGTTCGGTTTTTTTGATTTCTCGGTTTTTCGGTTTCAAACCGTTTATATTTGGTTATGGCTAATTTTATAGTAAAAACTTTTTTAATAGAAAATTGGTTATTTTATAAAAAAATTATCATTATTAGCCTAATAATGTTTACACAAAATTATACAATTATACACATATAAATGAGAGAAACACACGTGGATGTGAAAATACACATAGTATGATCATTGTCATATATGTAACGATATATTGTCAAGTAAACACACGTATACGACAAACACATATATGAGATTTCAAGAATTACGAACACGAAACACACGTAAGAAGCAAAAGAACAAGCAAACAATCTGCAAACAACTAAACAAATCCTCGGCAGCGGCGCCAATAACTTGATGTGTGTTTTTACAAGCTTTAAATTTATAATACTAGAAATAGCGATTTTGACTAAAACACAACATTCGGGCAAGTATACCCAATTCGAGTGTAATATAGTATTAGGTAAGTCCAGGTCGTTCCACGGGATTTGTAGCAATTCATAGATTGTTTATCAAGTAACAAAGCTAAATGATTGTCACGGGTCAAAGAGCTAATTGTGTGTAAAGCAAAGTAAGAAACAAGTCATGATTCACAAAACATAATAGATAGAGATAGAGCAAGACTTTACATAAACAAAGCATACAAGTCATATATGACGGGTTATCATAATAACAAGCATATCTACCAATGATAACATAGAATCCTTTCGGCCTATATACTACATCATCACGAGCGCATTGGAAATGGTTTATATCAAATATGCATACATATGAATTCCTCCCAACCCGGTCGATCAACATAAGGAAGGGTCTTAAACATAATTCTACATGAGTTGTTTATCAATTTACCACACAATTCTCACAAGTATGATATTGACACGCCATAGACAAACGGTTCAAAATACATCAAGACAATGTACATTACATATTAATTAAGGGGCTTAAAGTTAATTATTCGTAAACGAACTAATTAACGACTGTTAAGTATTCTATCGTTAGAGTATTAATTAATATAATAAATATACACCTATATTATTATATATATATTAATAGAATGATATCTATGTGTATACGTGTGTGACCCCGTAGGCTCACTTATTTCTAGCCGTATAAATATCCGTATGAACATGAGCATTTCCTAACAGATCCCCCGTGCTATCACATTCTAGAAGCACCACGATCAATGAAATTTAATTAGTAAAACCAAAAGTGTCAAATTCAACGGTACAAGTATTATCACGAACAAACTGACGAACAAAAATTCGATTTTTGACGGTGTTAGGAGTGATAAAAACATTATTAAGGTGAGGGGGTTTATGAGGAGTAGGCAAAATACTATGTCCCGTGTTGGTAAGGGGTATATAATAATTGTCACCAACCGAGACCGATGAATAAATACACATATTAAAAAAATACTAAGACTATTAACAGAATCATTAAAGTGAGAACTCATACCTGTATCCATATTCCAAGCAACAATATTAGGATCCTGAAGAGTCATGGTACTAAAAGCATGTGGTAATAATGCCTCTTGCCCCACGTGAGAACTAAACTGTCCAATTTAAAAAGTTGTTGGACCTGTGCCCGAGGCCTGACCCATATGTGATGTTTAGTGGGCCAGTTGAAACTGGGACCATAACTCTTAGCAGGCTGAGGGGGAAAGCCAGGTGGGCCGGATAGTAAGGAGACAAAATGGGTCAGTCCGTTAACCCCTGATTGAAACACCACTGGTCGTGCATTAGTAATATACACATTCACGGAAAAATATTACGCAATAATCGTTTTGAACTCGGGTGTTGGCCTTTGGCACTCGGGGGGGAGGGTAACGGGCTTCATTTTGGTGCCACCCGATTTTATGTTTTTTTTTAATTATTTTGTTTTTGTTTTTTTTTTTAAAAATTGTATGCACAAAGTAGGAGGGAAAAAAATATTACAAAAGTTCCTATTTATTCAGATAAAAAAAATACCCGCGGAAACATCTTCGATACCTAATAACTTTAAAATAATCGATATGGTCACAAACGTACAACCCATTATATTAAAAAAAACTCATATTGCAAAAAAAAAACAACACTTTAAACATGAGGCCTAACACATAAGCCATATAAAAAAATTATTACTAATATACACATTTGTCGACAAACTAGCTTAAAATTCGCATAAAATGTGGCCCAAAATCTGGCCCAAAGTAAAAAAAATACAAAACGATCCCTCAACTTTTAACTATTTACGATTTTCTTACACAAAAAATCCCGTAAAAAATTAACAAAAAAAACACGTCAAGTTTTTATTGTTCACAACTTTTTTACATTCATCGGCCCAAAAAAAGATATTGAACCGTCTCAAAAAAAGAAAATATTCGGGAAAAATTAACCCGTCCCAACGCAAAATTTTTTTTTTCCTGAATCATACAAAAAAAGAAATATCCGGGAAAAAATTAACCCAAAAAAATACAACCCAAAAATAGCCTAAAATCTGGCCCAAAGTAAAAAAAATAGAAAACGGACCCTCACCTTTTAACTATTTACGATTTTCTTACACAAAAATTCCGGTAAAAAAAAATTACAAAACCGTCCCAAAAAAAGAAAATATTCGGGAAAAAATTAGCCCGTCCCAACGCAAATTTTTTCCCCCCGAATCATACAAAAAAAAAATATTAAAAATTAGCCCCGCCATAACGCATCGCCCAAAAAAGAAACTCCAGAAACATAAAGAAAGAATTATTCGAGTAAAAATTAGCCCCGCCGCAACGCGCGGGTTCTTTTGCTTGTTCCTTCCTACTAGCTGCCAAGTTGTAATGAAAACAGCAGTTGGCTATGGTCATGTAAGTAGATTTATCAATCACTGAAAATAATATAATATTGGTTTCAGTCGCACTCAGGATGTGTGG
>BQNB010052848.1:0-40288 GCA_026074375.1 Tanacetum coccineum | reverse complement strand
CTGTTAAGAAGGAGAATAAGAAGGAAGTAGAAGTACGCCTTAGGACAAATAAGTCAGTTTGGACAAAAGTAAATCCGGTTGATTCTGACATTAGCTCTAAGCGTGTTGTAATCAATTCGAATTCTGAATCTGTGTGCAAAACTTGTAACAAATGTGTAAACTATGCAAGTCATGGAATGTGTTTTATTAATATTTTGAATTCTGTGAATGCTACCCCCACCGTTAGAATTGTCTTGAATAAAGAGAAACAGATCTGGAAACCAAAAGGCAAACTGTCTGATAACAGTTTAAACAAGACCAAGCAGATCTGGAAACCAAAAGGCAAACTGTCTGATAACAGTTTAAACAAGACCAAGCAGATCTGGAAACCAAAAGGCAAACTGTCTGATAACAGTTTAAACAAGACCAAGCAGATCTGGAAACCAAAAGGCAAACTGTCTGATAACAGTTTAAACAAGACCAAGCAGATCTGGAAACCAAAAGGCAAACTGTCTGATAACAGTTTGAACAAGACCAAGCAGGTTTGGAAAGCAACGGGCAAACTATTTGCTAATGTTGGTTATCAATGGAGATCCACAGGAAAGAAAGTCGCCTTAGGAAAACTTAATTGTGGTTATCAATGGAGACCCACAGGAAAGAAATTTGCCTTAGGCGAAATGTGCCATTTAACTAAGCTTTCTGTGAAATGTTCTACTCTATCTGCTAACCAACAGGACCCCAACAAAAATTGGGGAACCGAAATTCCAAACTCTCCAAACTCGACTGTTTTCAAATGCAGGTCGTACAGGTCATGCTTTGGTATCTGGACTCAGGCTGTTCAAAACATATGACGGGGAATCGTTCAAAGCTCATGAATTTTGTGGAAAAGTTCATCGGGTCAGTCAGATTCGGGAATGATCACTTAGGAGCTATCATGGGTTATGGAGATTATGTTATTGGTGACAGTGTGATCTCAAGAGTATACTACGTGGAGGGACTTGGACACAATCTATTCTCTGTAGGGCAATTTTGTGATTCTGATCTTGAAGTTGCCTTCAGAAAGCATACTTGCTTTGTTCGTGATATTAATGGTACAGACATACTTAAAGGTAGTCGTAGCACCAATTTGTACACGATATCGATTGATGAAATGATGAAGTCTTCTCCGATATGCTTGCTGTCCAAAGCTTCCAAGTCCAAATCATGGTTGTGGCATCGTCGTTTAAACCATTTAAACTTCGGCACAATAAATGATCTTGCTCGAAAAGATCTGGTTAGAGGTCTACCTAGATTGAAGTTTGAAAAAGATCATCTTTGCTCAGCCTGTCAACTTGGAAAAAGCAAGAAGTTCTCCCACCGGCCAAAATCTGAAAATACAAATATGGAAGTTCTTCATACCCTTCACATGGATCTGTGTGGTCCAATGAGAGTCCAGAGTATTAAAGGGAAGAAATACATCTTAGTCATCGTGGATGACTATTCAAGATTCACATGGGTAAAGTTCTTGAGGTCAAAGGATGAAACTCCAGAGTTTGTCACCAACTTTCTTAAGCAAATACAGGTTGGCCTCAACAAAACAGTCAGATTCATCCGCACAGATAACGGAACGGAATTCGTCAACCAAGTTATGTCTGAATACTATGAAGGTGTTGGCATATTTCATCAAAAGTCTGTTCCGAGAACTCCTCAACAAAACGGCGTTGTTGAAAGACGTAATCGTACACTGGTGGAAGCAGCACGTACAATGATGATATTCTCGAAAGCTCCTATGTTTCTATGGGCAGAAGCTGTAGCTACTGCTTGTTACACCCAGAACCGATCACTAATTCATACTCATCATAACAAAACCCCTTATGAGCTTGTGCATGATAAGAAGCATGATCTTACATTTTTCCGAGTATTTGGTGCTCTGTGCTATCCTACAAATGATAGCGAAAATCTAGGAAAATTTCAAGCCAAAGCTGACATTGGGATTTTCGTTGGGTATGCTCCTAGCAGGAAGGGCTATAGAATCTACAACAAGAGAACTCGTCGATTAATGGAAACAATTCACGTCACATTCGATGAGATGCATCAGTCAATGGCTCCTGTACGCATGAGTTCAGGACCCGAGCCTTTCATCATGACCCTTGGACAACTCAAAACAGGGCTTGCTCCAACCGATAAAGAACTGGAGATGTTATTTCAACCAATGTTTGATGAACACATTGAACAATCTCGAGTCAATGAACCAGTACCTTCTGCTACTGAAATTAACGCTCAAGTTGTTCCACCAGGTACATCTTTGTCTACAACGATTGCTCAAGATGCACCGTCGACAAGTGCTTCATCGTCAACATCCGATATACATCATCCAGTCCAACATCAAGAAATTGCAGAAGAACCCACTCATGAAGACACCCCAATCAATCATGATGTTCTTCATCCTTCACATAACCTTGTAACTGGAGATCCAGGTTTGGCACAATCATCATCTGGGAATGTTAATTCAGCGGAACCCAACCAAGTTAATTACCCACCAGATCATCTCAGAAGATGGACCAAAGATCATCCTCTGGATAACATCGTTGGCAATCCCTCTCGTCCTGTATCTACCAGAAAACAGTTAGCATCCGATGCTTTGTGGTGCTGTTTCCATACTGAACTGTCCAAAGTCGAACCCAAGAACTTCAAAATGGCCGTGATAGAAGACTGCTGGTTTCAAGCCATGCAAGATGAAATTCACGAATTTGATCGACTTGAAGTATGGGAATTAGTACCTCGCCCAATCTATGTTATGGTTATCGCTCTCAAGTGGATCTACAAAGTGAAGCTTGATGAATATGGTGATGTACTGAAAAACAAAGCTCGGTTAGTTGCAAAGGGATATCGTCAGGAGGAAGGTATTGATTTTGAAGAATCGTTTGCTCCAGTTGCACGGATAGAGGCCATCAGAATATTCATTGCCAATGCTGCAACCAAGAATATGATCATCTACCAGATGGATGTCAAAACTGCTTTTCTGAATGGTGATCTTCAAGAAGAAGTCTTTGTCAGTCAACCTGAAGGATTTGAAGATCAGGAAAATCCTACTCACGTCTATCGTCTGAAGAAGGCTCTGTATGGGCTTAAGCAAGCACCAAGGGCGTGGTATGACACACTCTCAAAGTTCCTGAACACACTCTAGTAGGGTGTATAAACACAATGCAAGCAAGATCTAAGCCTTGGAGGGCTTAGATCAAAAATTTCTCAAGTGAATTTAAGAGAAAATGTACCCTGGTGCAGGTACAAAGATAATAAGCCATATCTTTTGAAAATTAACAAACTATCCTTTAAAAACTCTTAAACTACTGATTTTAAATGAAAACTCAACTTACTAAAACAAATTGCATTCCCTAATTTGACTTTTTGATGTCAAACACACTTAATCCAAACACCCCTTTATGTGATTGACAGAATTTAAAAACTTATGAAATGAAAATCTATTTATCAAAAGCTTAAGACCAGATTATGCAAAGTTTATATTATCCCTAATAAGGCTATGATATAACAACTAATAAGCAGGAATCTACTATCGCATTTTAAGTAATTTACCTATTTTTGGTTTTTTCAAGGTTTTTTAGACAAATATATGTAAATCTATGATTCAAACTAAGAAAGTTAAAAACAAATAAACAACTATGATGATTAAGCTAGATAAAAACTTAAATAAACACTAATAAGCAAAGAGATTAAGCAAATAAGCAATGATAAGCATATAAGCTATAACTAAGCAATTCAAACTGAAATTATAGAAAAATGAAAAGAGAAACTTACTTGAACCTTTAGCTAAACAAAAAGGACCAATAATGGCAGCTACAAGCTCCCTAGCTTATTAATAACAGCTAGGGTTTAAGTCTTGGGAGCTCCTCCATTTTAAGCTCCTTTTTCCAAAAGTCTTTTAATCAAAAATAAGACAAAGACACCTTTAGGCTGGTTTAATAATTTAAGGATAATAAGATCTAATTTGCTCAATTGTAAGCTTATAGACTCACAAGAGCGTAAATGAGCTTATGAAAGCTTATGGAGAAGTAGCTTAATATTTGAGAATTTAATGAGAGCTAAGAGTGAGATTTTATAAAGCTTTAAACTGCAATTTCATTATGAATTAAATGATTACATCGCTTAAAGGAGATACAATAAACATTAAGGAAAATTACATTTAAGTAAAAATACGAAATTAAGCTAGACTAAAATTACTAAATACCTCTCTTGTGTGTGTGAGAGGTGTGTGCTATTTATAGCCATTTGGTGAAGCTTCCAGATCCTCTTGCCTTGCTTTTCAATCCTGGCCAATCATTTCTTCAATCATTTGAGACATCTAATTATGCGCCGTTGATCATTGTGTATTACCTGAAGATTGCCAGCGTGTCATTCTCTTTTGGATGTCATTGTGCTTCTTTTGTGAGTGTTTTAGCACAAAAACCCACTATTATTTGTGCTTTCTCCATTGACGACGTGTCCTTTGGTTTGATAGATTAGTGAGAGCCCTTGATAAAGACTAATTTGACCATGCCATCTTGCTTAGAGCTCAAGAATTGACTAAAGGACCCCTATTAATTCTCATTTGCCCATTGATTTACCTGAATTGAAAATATTAGTGACGAATGAATAGTTTAAAAAGGCTTCGGGCCCTCATTTTCTTGGTAGTTAAATTTGTTTACTTATAGGATATTACACAAAGGGTCCGTGTCCTTCTTTTCTCTTTTTTCTAGTATAAAATGCCTTTCGGAGAATTGCAATAACTGGCCCTTGTGCGTAGTTATAAAAAGAGAAGTGGCTTGTTTTGGGCTTTAGGATCCGCGATTTAAGGCCCATTGCGCGTTTTTAGGCCCAATTAAGAGTGAGGTGAGGGGCTATTTTTGGACTTTAGTGAAACTTGGAGGGTGAAAATGGAATATTGTGGGTTTTGTTGACTTTTGTTGACCATGTTTGACTGCTTTTTGACTGGATTTGACTGAGGCTTGACTTTTCTGGCTTCGGCTTTGATTCTTTGGCTTCTTTTTTTGTACTCTTCTGATTCCCGTGTCCATTGCTTGCCCTCGTTTTTTTGACTGTTTTCTTGTGATTTTTGATGTATCCGTACCTGCACACACAAAACACAAATACAAGCATATTTTTGCCATTTTTGGTCTGTTTTGGGTTTAATTGGGTTATTTTAGGTACAAACGGATATGTGTAATCTACACTTATCAAAGTTCTTCATACCCTTCACATGGATCTATGTGGTCCAATGAGAGTACATAGTATTAATGGGAAGAAATACATTTTAGTCATCGTGGATGACTATTCAAGATTCACATGGGTAAAGTTTTTGAGATCAAAGGATGAGACTCCAGAGTTTGTCATCAACTTTCTTAAGCAAATACAAGTTGGTCTCAACAAAACAGTTAGATACATCCGAACAGATAATGGAACGGAATTCGTCAACCAAGTTATGTCAAAATATTATGAAGATGTTGGCATATTTCATCAAAAGTCTGTTCCGAGAACTCCTCAACAAAACGGCGTTTGTAGAAAGTCCGATAATCGTACCTTTGGACAGCTGCCCGTTACAAATGTTGAAATTCTCAAAAAGCACGATTGTTCTTGTGGGCAGCAGCTGTCGCTACTGCTTGTTACACCCAGAACCGATCCCTAATTCATACTCGTCACAACAAAACCCCATATGAGCTTGTGCATGATAAGAAGCCTGATCTTACATTTCTCCGAGTATTTGGTGCTCTTTGCTACCCTACAAATGATAGCGAAGATCTAGGTAAAATTCAAGCAAGTTGACCTTAGGATTTTTTGTTGGTTATGCTCCCAACAGGAAGGGTTTTCGAATCTACAACAAAAGAACCCGTCGAATAATGGAAACAATTCATGTCACATTCGATGAGCTGCTTCAGACAATGGCTCCTGTACACATCGGTCCAGGACCCGAGCCTATGTCAATGACGCCTGGACAATTCAGTTCAGGGCTCATACCTAATCAGGTCAATGCAACCAATTATGTTCTACCGACGGATAAAGATCTGGAGTTATTATTTCAACCTATGTTCGATGAATTACTTTTCAAGTACACTAGAGTCGATGCACATAGTACCTTCGGTACGCTGTTTAACGCTCATGTTTGTTCACCAAAGTACCATATGTGATACAAACATTTGCTCAAGATGCACCGTCAACAAGTTTTTCACCGTCATCATCTGGAATACAACCTCCAGTCATTCAACATGATGTTACAATTGGACCCACTAACGAAGACACCCTAATTACTCAAGCTACCCTTCATCACTCAAATAACCCTATTACTGGAGAACCATGTTCTGCACAGTCATCATCAGGGGATGTTAGTATAGCTGAACCCAACCAAGTTACTCAACCACCAGATCATCTCAAAAAATGGTCCAAAGATCACCCTCTTGATAATATTGTTGGAAATCCCTCTCGTCTGGTATCCACCAGAAAACAGGTATACTTCCGTATGCTATATGGTGCTGTTTACATACTGAAATGATAAAAGTCGAACCAAAGAATTTCAAAATGGCCGTGATAGAAGACTGCTGGTTTCAAGCCATGCAAGATGAAATTCACGAATTTGATCGACTTGAAGTATGGGAATTAGTACCTCGCCTAGTCTATGTAATGGTTATTGCTTTCAAGTGGATCTACAAGGTGAAGCTTGATGAGTATGGTGATGTTCTGAAAAACAAAGCTCGGTTAGTGGCAAAGGGATATCGTCAAGAGGAGGGTATTGATTTTGAAGAATCGTTTGCACCCGTTGCACGAATAGAGGCCACCAGGATATTCATTGCCAATGCGGCAACCAAAAATATGATCATCTACTAGATGGATGTCAAAACTGCTTTTTTGAATGGTGATCTTTAAGAAGAAGTCTTTGTCAGTCAACCTGAAGGTTTTCGAGGACCCGATAAATCCTACACACGTTTATCGGTCTGAAAAGGCTCTTTACGGGCTAAAGCAGGCGAACCAAGGGACGTGGTATGTGAACACACTATCAAAGTTCCTAATGCTATATCAATTTCTTCAAGGGTGGGTATGATGTCGTGGGATTCCAACGTTATTCACACACAAATCAGGCTATACATATTCTAACTAGTGCAAAATTTACGTAGATGACATCATTTTTGCGTCAACTGATCATAATGAGTGTCACATATTTTCCAAAGAGATGAGCTTGGAATTTCAGATGTCGATGATGGGACAAATGTTGTTTTTCTTAGGACTACAAGTTTCTCAAAGTCCTGGAGGCATCTTTATTAACCAAGCAAAATATGCTCTCGAAATCTTAAAGAAAAATATGGTTGGATTTCCAGACCCCTGTCTGATACACCAATGGTGGATAGATTGAAACTGGATGGGGATCTCAAAGGGATTCCAGTTGCCAAACTCGATTTAGAGGAATGGTTGGCTCCCTAATGTACCTTACTGCCAGTAGACCCGACCTTGTATTCGTTGTATGCATGTGTGCTAGATATCAGGCTAAGCTACCAAAAGCACTTGAAGCAATCAAACTGTCTTTCTGGTATCCTAAAAGGAACCATTAAACGTGGGCTCTTTGGTATCCGAATTGGCAACGCCTTGTCACTAACACTTATGCAGATTGCACGTTCATGCGGGTATGTCAAGATTCAAGAAGAGTACGTCGGGAAGTGGCAGTTTCTTGGAGATAGATTGGTGAGCTGGTCATCCAAGAAGCAAAGAAGCACAGCATATCTACAACAGAGGCTGAATGCATTGCCATGTTTTGGATGTTGGCTTCAACTCCTTTAGATGCGATCCCAGCTAAAAGACTACGGATTTGAGATACCAGGGGGTGCCAGTGTAGTTTAATTAATGCTGATGATGAGGATGAAATGATGAACAGAATCTAGAGTATGATGATATTTACAAGTAAATGATAACGTGCGCTAAATGCAGATCACTGAGATTGGAAGGCTGCCTGAAAAGACTACAGACTTTACCAAAGAGACTCTGAGAAACTTTGACTTCGTCAGTTCTCTTAGTGCCTTCATTTTTGATTTTTAATGGTAATCAATTCCTTAATCTTTATCTCATAACGAGGATGATTTTTGGCAATCATCCAGTTTCTACAACAAATAACACCAATCCCTACAATCTTACAACACCCACCAATCAGCACGAAGCACAGCTATCATCCAGAAATCCCAGAAATCACTCCATTCATCGCCCTTCAGCTAAGAGTCGCGAAATTAGAGCAAGATATGTCTGAAGTAAAGAAGTTTGATCACTCTGCTGATGTTTTGGCTTCTATTCAATCCCAAGTTCCTCCGGTTGTTGATAAGTATCTAGGAACAAAACTTGATGATGCTCTCCTTAAGACTCTTGAAAGACACACTGCAGATTAGTGAGAAGAAATACTCTATGCTCCTACTCTTGATTTTAGCAAGAAGCAAGAATCTGAAAAGAGTCAAGAAGAGATTATCAGAATCAAAAGGGAACAAGAAGAGAAGAACCAAGAGCCAACGTATACCATCAAGTCGTCTGATCAAGCTGCACTTGAAGAATTTGATCTAAAGAGTGCTCTCTTCAAATCCATGCATAAGAACAAATCTGCCAACAGAAATCCTGCCAACTACAGATTATATCATGCTCTCATGGAAGCATTGATAGAGGATGAAAATGCCATGGACAAGGAAGTTGCAGACACGGTTAGAGACCATAAAAGAAAGCATGATGATGATGATGATGACGATGATGATGAAGGCCCTCCAGCTGGATCAAACCAGGGTAAGTCAACAAAGAGGAGAAGAACAAGAGAGTCTGAGTCTGCTAAGAAGCCATCCACCACCAAAGAATCCTCCAAGGATAAAGATCTAAAGGTAGGTTCTAAAACTGGTAAGTCTGCACCAGCAAAGGATCCAGTTGAAGAGCCTACTGATAAGGTGATGGTGGATGAACAATATACTGAGGACATTCCAATTTCTGATGAAGGGCATGTCTCAAATCCGACGTGGGACACCGATACCGCTCACTTATGCAAAGATTCTGGATACAACAACATGGTTCAGACCAATACTTGAAGAAGAGAGACATGCTTCTCCTGAACCAGAATGGGTTATTCCTCCAATTGATCTACCTGAAGCAAACAATAACTAGGCAAATACATTTGCCAAAGCACATTAAGATCCAGATGAAAACAAGCTTCATAACAAGATTGATGATATAGGCTCATTCATCAGATGGTATTGTAGATATGGATTGGAAATAGAGAGCTCAGCAAAGAGATCTTAAAGGTCCAGCATTTCCTAGATGGTGAAAGGTTTTCATGAGAACGACTTTTCTCTTCAGTTTCAGATGGAAGAATGTCATAAGCTTCTTCACTAATCTAGTTTGATTGGTGTTAAATCCTGAGGGTCATCGGATTGTTCCTGATATTAGCAATCCGTTGCCCTTAGGAGGACCTCCAGGTCAGGTGACTATTCAACCATAATTCTTTTTCAACAAAGATCTGGAGTATCTTCTGACAGGAGACAAAGAACGAAACAGAGCTTTATCAATATCCAAGCTTAAAGCAGGCCGGCCTTCCTTTATCAAGATTTGGCTTTAAAGAATTAGTTCCGTCATTATGGATTGAAAGTGAGCAAGTATATGACATAAGTGCAGCTTATGGTATCACACACTGGTGGTTTAGCAGAAAGCAATTCTACATCAACAAACACAGTGAGCCCTCAGATCGTGATGCAGTCAGATCCCATATGCGAATTCTCAGTGTTATCAGTATCAAGACTTATGAAAGATACGGATACAACTACTTGAGAGAGATAGTTCTACGCCGAGCTGACTACAACGAGTACAAGATCTCAGAAAAGGATTTCAAAAGTCTTCATCCCAATGACTTTGAAGACTTGAACATCCTTCATATTCAAGGCAAGCTCGACCACCTACCAAATCGGATTAGGTTAATTTCTGCACAACGCGTGTCAGTTATGGACCAGAATCATTTGTAATAGGAAACCTTTCTTCTTATTCGTATTTTGTCTTCACGTCTATTCAAGACTTGCAGCTGGGCATTGAGAGCTATCAAACTAAGCTTAATCTAGAACAACCTAATTGGGATGAATCTGATTTTCCTTTCAAAGAAGATTACACCATTGTCTTTAAACCAAGAGTAGTAATCTACAGAGACAGGGATGATAATAGGAAGATGATGAGAATAGATGAGGTGCACAAGTTTAGCGATGGAACGTTGACAAGAATCAAAGAAAAGCTGGATTTCATGGTTAAAGATTTCAAGCTATTCAAGTTTAATAAGGGCATGGAGAATAGGAAATGGACTGAAGACGACAAAAGAAGAAGTGAAGACTTTATCGAGGTGATTGAGAGAAGACTAAAGATCAGGAGAATCTTTTGAAGTCTGGAAAGCTTTGTCGGTGGACGCCTAAGAGATATTGACTACAGACTGATCAGCAGAACAGAGTGACATCGTCACTCCGACACTAAGGTCAATATTATCTTATTGTGAATAATTTATCTTGTACAGTGTAAGTAAAAAGTAGTATATCTTTTGATGATTATGTGAAGGAATAATCTATGTCCCTCAACGATTGAGGGGGAGCATTAATATGTTTCATACATGACTTGTGAATAATTGGCACATTTTTCTCCAAATTTTTAACATATTTAAATCAATTGATATCCAAAATGTCAAAGGGTTTAAAATTTTTAATAAAAGGGAGAAAATGTGATTAAAATATGTGAATAATAATAAATGTGGATATTAAGATCGTTGTGTATACCTCCTCCCAAACGTGTTGTACCTAAACGCAATTTCGGAATACCGATGCACATTGTGAGGGGCGTCTAGCGTTTCTGAAATTAAAACAATCGAGGTACAAAACGCTTTGATATTTATATCATAAGTACCTTAATTGAATTTTCAATTGGTTTTTTGGAAGGAGAACTGTACAAAAGATTCTGACCATGCACTTTACAATTATCGGAGATATAAAGGTGGTATCGTTAAGGTACAAGTTCCAATGATTCCAGCAGAACCAGAGGGATCTGCCTACTGGACAATCCCTAGTTATAGTAGATAGTCCTTATGATGACATAAAAAAAGGAGAAAAAGTGAGAATAAAGGAATAGTGCCGACTAAGATGGAGCTAGTACTGGAATAAACCCAACAAGGTACTAGTCATAAAGTCTCGGTAAGCACTTGAAGGGGTTGAAGAATTAAAAAGAATAGTAAGGATAAAGGGGTGTATAGAAAGAAGCCCTCCATACACTTAGGCAGGCTAGGGTCTAAATTCATATGTGCATATTTACTAGATGATTGCTGAATTGAAGGGACGACATCATGGAACCACTGATGCAAAATGCACAACCCTCCTAGCCACTCAGAATCTCACAAAAGATTTCTGTTTCTCATTTTCACGGAGACTAACCGTAATCTATTGACTTTCTCACTCCGAGTTAGTTGATATTAAAAAGGTGGCAGTCAGTGCTATCAGCCTACGATCACTTAAAAACTAAAATGCACTTTCGATCTTGAGCCAAGAGATTCATTAATTAAATCTCGGTTCAGGAAACATTACAATTTTCTCTGTCTTTCACACTGTGGAAAACTAAAGTCTTCCTAAAGTCCTAATCATTATCCTTGTGATATTGCCAGTACATCCGAGCGAGAAAAAATGACTGTTTTTCACAATGAAGATGGAAATCCTGCAGTAGAAGCCAAACATAAACAAGCTCTTGGTAGGTGACTTGTGCGATTCTACTAGAATCAAACTTGTGTCAACTGGAAAGAAGCGATGGTGCGATTCTAAGTGAATCAAACTTGTTCCAGTATAAGAATTGACGGTTATTAATCATTTGACAAACAATTAAAACTCTCGAAGTGTTACAAAATAATTTTCATAAGAAACACTTTAGACTGATTTTTTAAATATTAATTTTCTTCTTTATGTAACTGTTTCATTCAGGATAATTTAAAGATGGAGATGGAGATGGAAAATTCCAGTTCCATGAGATATCAAAGTGATAACCATATATTAGTTCGACCTACACTTGTTCTGAGTTTATGAAAGAGCTCATAAGGTGTCAAAGCTTCGCCAAACTCTGATTTTATGTATTGCACACAAGTGCACCAATGATGGCAATCCATTATCAAGTTGATGTAAGTTTATGTTTGGGTGCTGATCTCAAGAATGTCAAATCACAATCAAAGGGACATGTCACAGATGAATCAAAAGATCACTATCCATATGGACAAGATATCAAATGTCTATGAGCTAATGTCTAAGTGTTAAGTTTATTTTTTTTTGGGGTGACCTCCTTAGGGGGAGATTGTTAGATATTATGAAAAAGACTCGGTCCTTTCTTTTTGGTCACAAGTGTATTTTTTCTGTTTTTTATAGCTCGTAGTTAATAGTTTATCGTATGACTTTCGGTATGAAGCCGGGTACTAATAACACGGTATATGGTAAGATCTAGAAAAGCCTCTTTCCAATTTGACAAGTGCAAGCATGTTCATTTATTCATTGTACCTATAACACCTTTACACTCTCTCTCTTGTAAATATCTCTCTATGTGTTTCTCATTTCTAGAAACTAGCCAAATCCAAGAATCATAAGCTGGGGCGTCGAAAGATGTTATCCTACAATTGGCTTAATTTCATTGCTAGTTCTAATATTCTCATAGCAGTAGTAATATTTACTAGCAGGAGTAATACACTTAGATTTTTTCCTTTGAAGTTCATGAGCAACACTAAATTCCAACGGAGCACAGTAATACATACATGTAGCATCAGTACTTCATACAGAATCAAGGTAGATTTTATTCCTAACAAATCCTCCCCTAAAACTTGATTTTCTTCTTCCAAATCATCAAAGTTTCTTCATTTTATAAGCTTCATCAACTCCAGGAGGATGCTTCCCAAAACTTCTTTATTCTTATGATGTTCTTGAGTATATTTAAGAAGATTGTATGCTTTTCTACTTTCATAATACATTTATAAGCTTCTTTTCTCAAACATACAGTGAAAGTGTATGTGGTGCATGGGGATACTTTCTTTCTCTAACTAACATATAATTAATCTGCATCATGTTTGGCTTCATCAAGGTATGTACTCCTACAGGAGTGATACAATTCCTAGACAACAATTTGGTTTCTGGTTGCTTCCCACTCCATACTTCATCTTCTACATGATGGTTCATACTGTGTTGTCAAATCACCGAATTACAACATATCCTAAGGATTTCCACGGTTCTTGTTTGTCTGTTATTTTTGCGGGTATCTCAACGTGTTACTAAATCTTCCTATATCGGCCATGTCATATATACGTGATAGCATTTGACTAATGAAACATGTACTTTTGAGGAACTTTTCATCAAGCTCTCATTATTTGACTAATAGCTTTTTCTTCCTTCTTTTAATGTTCCATTGTCAAACAATACTTGGAGACTTAACAGCCAAAGGTATAGCATCAATTGCTACTTCTTCTTCATCTGGAATGATTTTCAAACATTGTTTAAGCTCTGCTATTTCTTTGTCATCTTCCACCTTTTGCTTTTTTGTAATCTCTTATATTAGCTCTGTTCCTGCTCTCTTTTCTTTGCCTTCCACCAGCTCTGTTCTAAAGCCTTCAAATGTATTTACCCTTTTGAATGCTTTGTCAAACATCTCTTGGATAGAATCAAACTCTTTCAACTTCAAATCTTTGAGCTTGTATCCTTCCATGTTCTTTAGGTAAGTACACATTTCATTATTTGTTGATTTTGTTGGTGGTTTGTTTCTTTTCTCTTCTGCTCTTTTAGCTGCAAAATGCTTTCTTCTTTTCTCTAAGAGTTGTTGAAATAATGTAGCCTTTTCTTTAATAGACAACTCTTCTTGTTCTTGTGCTTGCATTCTTTCAGCCAATTGATGATCATCATCAATCTTTGCTTGTATATCATCCCATGTTTCAATCAAGGCAATATTGGCTTCTTCTTTTTTAGCTTTCTCTCTTGTAAGTCTTTCTTCTTCATCAAATTCAGCTTGTAAATTTAAAGCAGTTTCTTCATCAATGTAACACCCCCAAATTGGGTCGCAGCGGAATAAGGGTCCGGGGCGTGTTACTTCATAGATCAATAACACAAGATGTATATAGAACGACCAAAAATTCATTTAAAACTGATACATTGGATTTAACAAAGTATTTGTTACATAAGCCGAAGCTTCACTTGTCCACTTGTTCAAAATACAAAGATTTCTAGCCCATACAGTTATACAAAATGTAATGCGACAAAATCTTTAATGCATGATATCCAAATCAAAACCACCAATGTATCCCCTGTACCTTGTGCTTACTGATCCCCTGAAAAACATTGCTTTAAAACGTCAACAATAATGTTGGTGAATTCATAGGTTTGATAAATCATATATTGTAGGACCACAAGATTTTCCAAGTGTATGATAATGCAACAGATGCAGACATCATATAAATGTAATTACGTTGCCTACAGCTTCATGACATGACGCTGACATATTGACTACCATATAAATGGCCTACATTGCCCTGATTGATGTTCTAACCCGCAACATCCTATGTTCGACATGGTATACGTTCGTTTGCCCAGTGATAGCTAATCACCCGAACGGGGATGTCAATCCCAATAGATCTATTCATAACATTCGTGTCACAAATCCAGTAACTGGTTTTAGTTCATGATATGGGCTCAAATAGGGTTATCGTCTACTTAGGAAAACGTAATCATAATATAATAACATAACCACTTGTGTCCAAATATAAAACATTGCATTCTTTCTCACCCCAAAAACTTTGTAAAACTAAAAGCATGTAAAATCGTGGGGTCTATGAAACTCACTTTTAGTGAGCGAATAAACAAGAATATCACAGGATAATGTGCACGCAATTTCGTCGATGCAACCTACTTAAATTAAGGTGTATAAGTACTAATCAATTGGGTAATTGCTACCTATGCATAATTCTATATCGCTAAATCACCTATTAATTGTTTTGGAAAATGTTTATATTACAGTTATATAACGTTTCTATTTCCTTGTTAGTCAAACTGGCGTAACTTTCGCGTTTTTAAGTCCGATTTTGGACGTTTTTATGACCACGCTTTCGTATATTGGAGGAATTATAATAATTTGAATTTTATATTTTTTGATTCCTCTGATGAACAGTAATTTTACTGTTCATACCAGTTATAAAGTTATTTTTTATAGTTTTTTTAATATCGTAAAAGTACCCGTAAAGTCATCATTTTATTCATATAGGCTCCGTTTTTAGTGATTCTTCACGAGCACTTTCTTCGTTAGTTTGTGAGGTATACATATTTATGAGGTTTTACAATAATAATTATTTTCTGTCCATGAATAGTAATTTTATAAAAATAGTTTTATAAAAGTTTAAAAAAATTAATTGTCGTTTTAAACTCACGAAATTCGTAAACTGTTCGTTATTAATTGAAAAATTACGATTCTTCTCATTTTGGTATCCTAAATAATATGTATTATTTGTTTAAAAATACCTAATTGCATGTTTGAATAATTTTTTATTAATAAAGTTTTTATTAAAATTCTTTTTATAAAATCATCAGTATATTTATCCTATAACTTGTTTTTACCTGTTAACTTTTTCGTTATTATCTCTCCGTTTTTGACAAGTTTCTTACCTTTCCGGGAATCGTCTTGAGATTATTTTCTTATAAAATTATAATATAAATATTTTTTATACACTTTTGGACAGTAAAGAAAGTTTGGGTGACCTTATTAAGTCTTTTATTTTTATACCTTGTTTTTTATATTTTACACTTTAGAACTTTAACACAATGCCTGTATATTTTTATATATGTCATAAGTGTTACATATAATAAAAGTCCATTAGTCCATAATTGTCCTCATATGTCCAAATTACCAAGTCCATATTAACACTTTTAATCCTTAACTTTCATAAGTAACCTTTTTACTCCAAGTTTATATTTAGCCATTTTTACATATAACCCATAAGTGTACAAGTGTATTTCTTCCAACATAACTTTATTTTAGTGTTCAAGTAACATGATTAAAATTCCATAATCAACATTAATATGTCATTTTCCTTTCTTTTACTTGTAACATTATTTGTAACTTCATATAACCTAATTAATACATAAATCATTTTTAGGTTAACCAAGAGTGTAAATCACTTATGTGTCCATTTTAACATGATGTCATTAACATCATAAGATATATAAAAGTGTACAATATGATGACAACAAGTAAAAACTCCTTTTTACATGATCAAAATCCTAAATGGTGATTCAAGCTATAATAGAACTAACATATGCATACAATGATAAATGTAAGATCATAAAGAGTTCTAGATGACCTTATGGTGAATGAAGATGATGACTAAACACAATCTAAACCCCTTGTTTAATCTAGAAACTAAATCTTGCACAATTATTAACCCTAGTTTTCCAAGTTGAACAACCCGAATTTTCCTTTTCTTGATTAAGCATGAAAATGGTTAGCCTATGCTTGGAAACAATCTTAGAAATTTCTTAAGAATGATGTATGTAGATGTGGATAGTGGTAGAAAATTAGGTATGTAATGTGGTATTTACAGGGTGTTTGGTGCCGTGGGATGAAGGAGCACAAAAGGGAGGGTTTTTGTGATTTTTAGCTAAGTGTAAAGTGTTATATGTTTCTCTCTTGCATGATACTTGAAATATATGTGTTTAAAAGGTCAAAAAGGTATGCAATAGTTGGTCATGGGACAAGTTCATGGTCTTAAGGAAGCTTGTTCTTGGTCTTTGGTCAAGGAAACAATACTAGCTAGGTTTTTAATGAGCAAGTGATGTACAAAACCAAGTTGTATGTAAAATGTGTGCTCCTTGTTTCCCTAAGGTTGTTGTATGTCGTGGGTTAGGAGGGGGGAACAAGGTTTCTAGAAGCCTTTTTGCTAGTTAAAAACATATCTAGTCATTTTATTTGCAAGTTACTAGTTGTAACTTTATTGAAAAGATGTCAACTTGTATCCATTTGTGTCTTGCTTTATTTTCAATGTATAAAGTGTAAGATAATATTATCATGGGTAAATTTAATAATACATTAGGTATTTGGTACAATCATTTGTTGAAGCGTAGAAATATTTTTGTAGTTTTGGGTATGCTTAAACGTACTTTATCGCGAAACGTATATAATTTACGTAGCCGATAAAAATAAAATAAACAACGACCATAATTATTCTCAAAATAATTATTTAATACTTGATTGATGCAACCGTTTAATTGTTTGACGCCCGTTTACATTGAACGCTAATTTTTAACGTACGCGATTTAACTTAACGTTTACAATTAAAAACAAACGCGTACAATACAAAAGGTACATAGCGGATTTATTAACGACGTCAATGACCCTAAAACACGGGGTGTTATAGTCTTCCCCCGTTAGACGAGCCTTGTCCTCAAGGCTTACTGCGCGGCACTTGAAGACGGTGCGGCCTTTGCAAAGAGATGCGGGTATTTCTTCTTGAATTGGTCTTCACGTTCCCACGTGAACTCAGGACCTCTCTTGGAGTTCCATCGAACCTTGACTAATGGGATCCGGCTTCGCTTCAACCGTTTAACTTCACGGCCCACTATTTCTAATGGTTCCTCAACAAAATGAAGCTTGTCATCAAGATGAAGTCCATCCAATGGAACGGCTAATGGTTCGTCGGCATGACACTTTTTCAGGTTGGACACATGGAATGTATTATGAACTCTGCTCAGCTCTTCAGGAAGCTCGAGCTTGTAAGCAACCTCTCCAACCTTTTCTAACACCTTGAAAGGTCCAACATACCTAGGGTTTAACTTCCCCCGTTTGCCAAAACGTACGACCCCTTTCCAAGGCGAAACTTTAAGCATAACTTTATCCCCGACTTGGAATTCCATTGGTTTACGCTTCAGATCGGCGTAACTCTTCTGTCGATCACGAGCGGCTTGCATCCTTTGCTTGATCTGGATGATTTTCTCAGTGGTCTCTTGAATTAGTTCTGGACCGAGTATTTGAGCTTCTCCAACTTCAGTCCAACAAACAGGTGAACGACACTTTCGACCATAAAGTGCTTCGAATGGTGCGGCCTTGATGCTAGCGTGATAGCTATTGTTATATGAGAACTCGACTAATGGCAAATGGTTAACCCAACCCTTTCCAAAGTCGATTGCACAAGCACGCAGCATATCCTCGAGAGTTTGAATGGTCCTCTCGCTTTGCCCGTCTGTTTGTGGATGGTACGCAGTACTCATATCCAAATTAGTACCCAAAGCGTTCTGAAGTGACCTCCAGAAATTGGATGCGAATCTCGGGTCACGATCGCAAATGATTGAGACGGGTATCCCATGCCTCGTGACCACTTTAGGTACATTCTTGCAAGTTTATCCAAAGGATCAGTCTCTCTCATCGGTGTGAAGATCGCAGACTTAGTGAGTCGGTCAACGATCACCCAAATGGTGTCGTAGCCTTGCGACGTCTTAGGAAGCTTCGTAACAAAATCCATAGTGATGTTGTCCCACTTCCATTCAGGTATCTTGGGTTGTACCAACAATCCTGATGGTCTTTGATGTTCAGCCTTGACCTTAGCACATGTCAAACACTTGCTAACATAGGTGGCGATGTCGGCTTTCATATTGGGCCACCAATATAGCTTCTTCATACTATATCTTGGTACATGTGTCGGAACCCGGATGTATAGAGTACTTTGATTTGTGGGACTCATGCATGATCACAGTCCGCAAATCGCCATAACAAGGTAGCCAACTCCTGCCATTGAGGCATAGGGTTCCATCCGCACGGGGTTCCAACTTTTCCGTCCTAATCGCCTCTGGATTTTTAGCGTTTTCAACCAACATTCCTCCAACATCTTCATTCTTGATGTTCTCTGGTTTTCGTGCTTCAGTTTGAGCATCTGCAAGCTTGTTTTGGGAAGATCCCAAACTAATAGTCAATGACTAAGTCTCGTACTCTTTATCGGCGGTTCTCGTTCTTATTTCCTTCTCAAGCATCATCAACGACATTGGTTTCCCCGGGTTGCTAACGAATATCGCAATCGTACTCACAAGGCAACCTAACCATCGACGTTGTCTCATGTTTTAGTGTACCATCTGACAAGATGTGTTGTAAGTTCTTATGATCAGTGAACACATATAATGAACATTTGGTTTCGTACAAAGTAGTGCCTCCAAATCTTGAGAGCGAACAACTACACTGCCCAAGTTCAAAATCAAGCGTCGTAATAGTCTTCTCATGAATTTTTCAACTGCGTGATGCATAAGAAATCACCTTTTCTCTTTGCATCAACACACAGCGCCCAAAACCGCTTCTTTGAAGCATCATCAGTATGCGATGCAAATCTTCGCTTACCTCAGGTAAGGCAAGGATTGGTGCACTGCACAATTTCTGCTTTAATAGTTGAAAAGCTGCTTCTTGTTTATCACCCAACTCAAACTTAACCTTCTTTTGGGTGAGCTTAGTCATAGGTTTGGCGATCTTTAAAAACCCTTCAATGAATCTTCGATAATACCCAGCAAGACCTAAAAATTAGCAAATCTCCGTTGGTGACTAGGAGAGATGACCAATCTTAATGATCAATCTTGGCTGGATCCACATGAATGCCTTCATCTATCAATCACGTGACCGAGGAAAACTTACTTTGGGAATCCAAAATTCACACTTGGAAATTTGGCATACAACTCCTCTTTCTTAAGCAACTCTAAGATTAGCTTAAGGTGCTCTTTGTGTTCTTGCTTGTTCTTCGAATATATCAGAATATCGTCAATAAAGACAATCACAAATTAATCCAAATATGTGTTGCACATACGCCGATTCATACGGTCCCATGAATACTGCATTGCGTTTGTCAAACCCAACGGCATAACTTGAAATCATAATGTGCCGTAAACGAGTTCAAGCAGTCTTCGAAATGTCATCTTCTCGTACCCTCATTTAGGTGGATACCCTGACCTTAGGTCCGATCTTGCGAAGTAGACACTCGACCCATGAAGCTGATTCAAATAAATCGTCAATTCTGGGGAGTGAGTTAACTGGTTCTTCCCTGTCAGTTATGTTTAATTCCCGATAGTCAATACACACCAGAATGTCCATCTTCTTCTTAACAAACAAGTCCAGAGCTCCCCAGGGTAGGAACTGGTGGCTTAAAAGCCCTTTGTCAGGACACAAGCTCTTTCAGTTGCTCCGATAGACTCTTTCATTCGGCAAGGCGCCCAATCATAGGTTGCCCTGCTACAGGTGAGAGCACCAGGGTACCAAATCAATTTGAAACTCCCACTTGTCGATTCGGATAAGACCCGGCAAGTCCACAGGACATACTCAGGTAAAGTCCCGAACTATTTGGCACGTCCTCAATGTCGCCTTTCATTTTCACCGACTTGTCTTCAACCTCCTTTGCAGTGACATGTGCCAAAAAGATAGGAAATCCTTTTTGCATGTACTTCTGTGTTTTAGTGCACGAAATGATGTTTAATCGTGTCACATTTCCCCGGTTACTTCCATCACCGTGTATGATTAAGGTTTCATTTCTCCAGGGGATGCGAACAATCTTCTCGACACACTCAATAACCACTTGGTACTTCGCCAACCAATCCATACCGATTATAGCATCAAAACTACCAAGTTCTACAGGCATTTAAGATTATGGTTGAATGATGGATTAGGAAGTTTTAAATATTGCAATCACACAAAGGATAGTGTTTATCCCAATTATTCTCCCGTCAGCTAGTTCGACATCATAATAGTGATCTAGGGTAGATGGCGTGATGTCAATTTGGGAGCTAAATGCAATAGACATAAAACTCCTATCGGCACCCGTATCAAATAAGATATAAGCATAGCGGTTGTTTAGAAGGAACGTACCCGCAACGACGTTGTCTGGGTTTTCCCCCGCATTTCCAACCACATACACCTTGGAGCTCTGTCATTCCCAGCTTGATTACCACGGTCATTGTTTTTCAGTTTTGGGCAGTTTCTTTTAAAGTGACCTTGAGCTCCGCACTCATAGCAACCATTTCCCTTCTGATTATTGTTGTTGTTGTTGCGGTTGTTGTTGTTAGCATTTGCAGGTCGGCTTCTACAATCCTTGGCCAGATGGCCAACCTTTTTGCAGTTATTGGCACCTAGGTGGACAAGGAACCCTGTCATGATGTAATCACACTGGAACACAGAGGTTTAGACCCGGCGTAAATGGTTCCATGTCACATAGCTGCAGTGTAGGCTGGCCTGTGTTCATGCCTCTTATTCTGATGTTGTTTGGTGTTTTGGATTGTTCCTTAGAAAGATCATCATACTTTCTTTTCTTTTCTGCCCGAAACGCTCACATAGGCATGGTCATCTCATCCATACAACTATCAGTTGTAAACTCGATAGCCTCTTGCATGGTTTTCGGCTTTGATGCCTTTACACTGCCAAGTATCATATCGGGCAAGCCATCGATATACTTTTCAATCTTGTCTACCTCTTCTGGGAACATCCTAGAACACATTAAAGCTAGTTGTTGAAATCGTCGATTATAGGCCACCACATCGGTGCCCTTAACCTTAAGATTTTCCACATCCAGATCATAATCTTCTTGATCCGCACCCCTCTGTTAGTATTTATAAGTCATCATTATCTTTAGTGTTGCCCATGAAGGCAAATGAGCTACTTTCGGGAGTAGTGGTCTTAACATGGTATTCCACCTGTAAATACATCGCTTGTAGAGTGCAATCGCAAAAATTTTGACTTGACAAGATAAGTGCAAGTTGCTAAATGCTACACACAGACTACCATATTTCTCAAACCATCGAGTGACTCTGACGACTCCCTCAGTGCCTTTAAAGTCTAAAGGTTTTCATTTCAAAAATTCCGAGTAAGAGCATTCGCGAACAGCTTGTGCTGGCCTTGGTCTTGAACCATTGCTGTCATAGCCATTTCTAACTCTACTTGCTTCTGCTTCAGCCATTGCAGCAACAACTCCTTAGTCAATTAAGGCCTGAAGTTGTGCCTCAGTAACAGTTGTGGTGGTTGTCGTTGGGGCTGGTGTAACTGGTGTTGACCTTGTGGTTCATTTTGGTGTCCATTTTACCATCATCACAATAAATACAAAATACCCGTTAGATTTTAATACAATCATAACGTGGACATAAACATATGCATCATAAATAAAAATCCGATCACATCACACAGTGATACATACAACCAACACACAACAAGATCGACATAACATAAACATCCATTCCATAAATAATCAGGAAATATACAAAAGACTTCTGTTTGGTATCACAATTGATTCCAATCGCTAGGTTAACAAAATGGAAAATCAACAATAGAGCCCTACTTACTAGCCGGGAGTTACCCGTAATACTTAGTAGGCTATACAACATAGCTAAACAAAAGACAAAAGATCCATATCGATAGCTAATCAAAACAAGAAAATGATACCGTCTGCTAGCTTGGATTTAACCATAAAACTTAGCATGGCTATATAGTAATAAGCTACAATAATGGTATAAAATAACCCACTATGAACTAACAACCAAGTATCCCTCTAAGGTGTCAACACGTGGACCAGCCTTCCAAAGCCTGAATATTGCATGATATGCCCGTCGCCTATCATTCTGCGTCCCTAGACGCTGCCACTACTAGGCGACAGCCCTGAGTCTCTAACACTGTAACCCGTGCCTCTAATGCCCTGCTGTAAGCCTCAGATCTAGCCAAGTCCTGACGGGTCTGAATACTCTCTTGCTCGTAAGCAAGTCTCCCTCTCCTTAATACGTCAAACTCAACTTCACAAGCAGCACGAATCCTTTTGTGGCATCATGATTGTTCGTGGAGTAAAACTAAACTCAGTACTCATGTCTACTGCAAACATCTACCTGGTAACTGACCCTCAAGTTGACCACTTCTAAGGCGGCCATCATCCTCCTCTCAGTATCTCGGACCCTAGTCTCCACAGTGTCTACAGAACTGCAATCGACCCTACGGGCCATAGTGGGTCCTGGCTGTCTCGCAGCAGCAGCAGCAGAACTCTCCCCAACCTCACACCCAGGTCTGGGAGCAGTAAGTAGTAGCCTCTTCCGAGGCGGCGTGTCAGCCTCGAGAATATCAGCTCTACATCTAGTGGATGGTTCAGGTAGTGGTATAGGTAACAATGGTGGTGTCCCTGATGGGAGTAGTGGATGATAGGTGGATGGTGCTGCAGCTCTCATTTGAGCCATGGCTGCTCTAGTACATGGGGGTCGGATAAGTAAGGGTAAAAAGGATGGTGGTGGTGGAGGTGCAGAAGCAACCTCAGTAATGTATGCCTCTATAGGTGCCTCATCCTCAGCTGGCACTAAGTCCTCAGGGTGCTCAGCTCCGAATGTAACACTGTACATGATCCTACCAGCTCCAGCTCCATGGGATCAGGTACATACTCTGGAGAACATGGTGCCTGCTCCAGTAACTGTCTGGCAGCATCCTAGTAAGGATCCTCAGATGGGACACTCCATGATCGTGCCTCAGAGTGAATAGAAGTATAGGTAACTGCGGAATCAGCTAACATGACTACTGTCTCCATCATCATATATACCTCAATTGGAATATCCTCCCTTAGTTGATCAACAATATGAATTTTCCCAACAAGAATCAGGTTTAATTATTCCAGTGTTCTAGAAAGGTGATGATCCTATTGATACCATCAATTACATGATGTTGTTTTTGACTGCTGTCGTCACTTCCCGTTATCCCACTACCAATAACCAGCTGAGAAACTCGTCAAAACCTAGGCAACAAGCTACCATTAATAATGGAAGAGTAACATTACAACCAATTCATGGGAGATAAACTTCTATAGCTGTGGGTACTTCAAGGACTTATACTCTAGGAGAAAGTGGAAACAATTATGGAAAACAAAGAACAGTTAGCTGCTACAACTACAAAGGGGAAGGCCACATGTCCAAACAGTTCACCAAACCAAAGAGGAAAAGGGATGATTCGTGGTTTAAGGATAAAGTGTTGTTGGTTTAAGCTCAAGCAAGTGGTTAAATTTTACATGAGGAGGAACTCGCATTTTTGGCAGATCCAAGAATTCCAGAAGCTCAAGCCACACAGACTGTCATAACTCACAATCCTGCTTATCAAGCTGATGATTTGGATGCATATGACTCTGATTGTGATGAACTTAACACTGCCAAAGTGGTTCTGATGGCGAATTTATCTCACTATGGTTCAGACGCTCTTTCTGAGGTATACAATCATGATAATGTGAATAATGATATGACTAATCAAGTTGTGCAGGCTATGCCATCTTCTGAACAGTCAAATGTTGTGAACCATTCAGAGACTGAAATAACCAGTGATAGCAATATCATTCCTTATTCTCAGTATCTGGTTGAATCACAATAGGTAGCTGTTCAAAATTCTAACTCTTCTGCACAACAAGATGATTTGATATTATCTGTGATTGAACAACTAAAAACCCAAGTAGTTCATTGTACCAAGACGAATCTGGAAAATAAAAGTGTCAATGATACTTTAACTGCTGAGCTTGAAAGATATAAGGAACAAGTCAAAGTGTTGAAAGAAGGACAAAACGTTGATTTAAAGAGTCAAGATAACGTTTCAGATTCATGTGCACAGTCTGTAGAGATTGATCATCTTAAACGAACTCTTTCAGAACATTTAAAAGAAAAGGAATCTTTATTGCAAACGGTTACACTTCTCAAAAATGATTTTAAGAAAGAAGAATCTAGAAACCTTGATAGGGAAATAGCCTTAGAAAAGCAGATCAAACACCTAGATAATATCGTTTTTAAAAGAGATCAATCTGCACAAACTGTTCACATGTTGACGAAACCTCAGTTTTTCTATGATAATACCACTAAACAAGCTCTAGGTTTTCAAAATCCTTTCTATCTGAAGAAAGCTCAGCAGTTGGAACCTATGCTATATGTTGGTGATATAATTCAGAAAACCAATCCTATTGTGATCCCTGACTCAGAAGAGACCTTAACACTTGCTGAAGAGAGTCGTTCAAAAATGCTTTTAAAACATAAGGATAATATGATGCAAGAAAAGATAAAACAAATTGATACCACACCAATCGATTATGCTGCTCTTAATAAACTTTATAAAGATTTTGAAACACGGTTTGTTCCACAAACTGAATTATCTGCTGAACAAGCCTTTTGGTCGCATAACTCTGTGAGTTCCTCAGAACCCGATCTTTCTGATAGACCCACCAATGTTGAGGTTCCTAAAGAACTTCCAAAAGTCAGCATGGTTAATACGAGTTTGAAGAAACTTAAATACCATCTTGCTAACTTTGATGTGGTAGTCAAAGAAAGAACCACGCCCACAGCTATCACTGAGGGCACGTGGGGTTTCGAACATACAAAAGCTTGTTTTAGGGATGAAATAATTCCATTTGTAAAAGCTCTGAAGGACTTATTTAGTACATTCAACCAACAATTGGTTGATGAACTTGCTGAAGTCCAAAATGTCTTCTATCAAATGGAACAGGCTGTGGAACAACATCGTGTAGAGTCAAAAACATTTGAAGTTAAAATGAATCAAGCTTTGAACGAAAATGAACGACTCTTGGAACAAGTGATGAGCAAAGATATTGTGAACTTGATTGTAAATTCCTCTATGGATTTTGCCTCTGTGAATGTGCATGAATGTGAAAAGTGTCTCAAACTTGAGACTGAGCTTCAAAAGGATTTTGTTGAAAAAGAGATTTACGATAAACTGTTCAAAAGGTTTACCACTCTTGAAAAACATTGCATTTCGTTAGAAGTTGATACTCAACTTAATCAGGAAATTTTTCAAAGGGACAATTCTATTTCAAATCAAAGTGCTCCAAGTTTTGATCAATTGTTTGAATTAAATGAATTGAAAGCTCAGTCCCAAGAGAAAGACATGGTCATAAAGAAGTTGAAAGAGAGAATTAAATCTCTCAGTGGAAATATGGATAAGGATAAGATCAAACAGGACTTAGAAGAGATTGAAACCATAAATATTGAATTGGATCATAGGGTGACAAAGCTTATTGCTGAGAATGAGCATTTGAAACAGACCTATAAGCAACTTTATGACTCGATTAAACCAGCACGTGTTCGATCAAAAGAACAATGTGCTGACTTAACAATCAAGGGTCAAGTCTAAAGTCTGTGGAAATTTCTGATTTAAATGCTTGTCTTTAGGAAAAAGTTTTGGTAATTACAACTCTCAAGGATGAATTGAGGAAACTCAAAGGAAAAGATTTAGCTAATAATGAAGTTACACATCATCCTAGTGATCTAGAGATTAATACAGAACCAATAACCCCTAAATTGTTAAACAAAAGGTCAGCTCACTTTGCCTATATTAAGCACACTCAATAAGAAGTTGCAGTTCTTAGGGATCTAGTCGATCATATTAAAGCAAACACTATCTCCCTAGGATCCAACCTTAGAATCTGTTCTATAAGAATACTAAAACTAATTCAGGAGTTGCTTTCAAAAATCAGTAAAACCTGCCCTAGTATCAACAATTCCAGAGAACAATTAGTGCCTGTGACCCCAATGAATAAAGTCAAAAGAGTTAGATACACTGAGCCTGTCACATTCGCAAGAAACATAATCACAAAAAAGGGTCCTCTACTCAAACCTAAGCTCTAAAAACCTATGTTGTCTTCTACGAGAGGTAAAACCATCAACTATGCCTAGCGGATCACAACCTTCGGCAATACAAAAAAGATAAGATTTCTGCAAACACAAAGTAGTACTCAGGAAAATAAAGTAGAAGCCCACCCTAGGAATTTAAATCTAGTTTGCAAATAAAGATCATGTTGTTTGCAACCTAAAGGACCTGCTCCTGTGTAGCATCCAAGGTCTTAATGCAAATGTCTAAAACTTAAATGTGTTAAGTAGTAATGGTTGCATGCTTTCTGATAATCATGATTTGTGTTTTCTTGATTATATCAATAAATGTAAATTGCTCCATGGCAAAATCTAAATCTGCTAAGAAACAAAGAAAGAGAAAAGTTTAGAAACCAACAAGAAAGATGTTTACAACTATTGGATATATTTGGAGACCTACTGGTCGGACCTTCACTATCGTAGGAAATGCGTGCCCTTTAACTAGGATTACCACTACTACTGAAGCGCCCCTTAGGAAACCATTGTTCTAGATGATGAAACATCTAAACCTGCTGTAAACATGGTCTATACATCACAACGGAAACCTAGGAACTCAAAACCCTAATGAACCTAGAGTAGAAAATCTACGGTTCCCTTCAATCTGTATCTGCTAACAAAAAGGAACCCAGTAAATCTTAGGGATCCATAATTTCCGATGTTCCATCTTCCTCTCTTAATGAATGCAGGTCGTCCAAATTGGTCCTCCTGGTATTTGGACCTCCGCTTTCTCCAATGTATTATGACCGAAGATCGCTCTTAGCTCACCAATTTCATCAACAAATTTTTGGGTACAGTCAAATTTGGAAATGATCATGTGGCAAAGATTTTGGGATGTGGTGATTATCAGATTAGGAATGTTACGATATTAAGGGTTTACTATGTGGAAGTACTTAGACACAACTTATTCTCCATTGGGCAGTTTTGTGATTCGAACCTTGAGGTTGCTTTTCCTCAATACACCTGCTTCATTCGTAATTTAGAAGGTGTTGATTTATTAACTGGATCTTGAGTGGCAACAATAAGTATACTCTCTGCTCTTGTAGACATGATGGCCCTCGTCCCATATGTCTCTTGTCGAAGCCTCAAAGACTAAGTCCTGGCTTATGGCACCGACTTTGTCTTCATCTAAACTTTGGTGCAATCACCATTTAGCTAGACATGGTCTTGTTCGGGTCTCCTAAGCTTAAATTGAAAGGACCATTTGTTTTTCTGCAGCGCAAGTTGGTTATAGCAAGAAGAAACCCCCACAAACCTAAATCTGAAGACACCAATCAAGAAAATCTCTATCTGTTACACATGGGCAAAATCTCATTTTTCTTAGGACTATAGATTTCTTAAAGTCCTAGAGGCATCTTTATTAACCAGTCAAAATATGCCCTTGAATTTTCCTTAAATGAAATAACTATGTTGACTCCTTGTGACCCAGTGGATTACACCCATGGTGGAAGAAATCTAAACTGGATGAGGATAACAGAAGGGAAAGCCGTTGATCCGTCACACATTATCATGGTATGATAGGCACCCTCCTTTATCTCACAGCCAGTAGACCTGACCTACAATTTGCTATATGCATGTGTGCCCGGTATCAGCATCGTGCCTACCGAAAAGCACATAAATGGCAGTAAAAAAGGATCATTCGATATCTGAAAAGGAACTGTTAATCGAGGACTAATGTATACTAAGAATGCTGCGAATGCTCTAACTAGCAATTTTACGGATGCGGATCATGCTGGTTGACAAGATATACGCCGTACCACATCTGGTAGTATGGCAATTTTTAGGAGATAGACTAATTAGTTTGGGTCAACAAAAAGTGCATAAAAGCGCTACGACTATCTAGTACTAAGCTTGAATATATTGCTTTGTCCGGACTGTTGTGCCAAATCCTTTGGATGAATCATCGCTTACCGCAAGGGATTTGGTTTCAACAAAATTCCAATTACTAATAGATAACAAAAGCGCTATTGCCCTTATGCTGGTCAACAACGTTCAACATTCCAGATCAAAGCATATAGACATCAGATTTCACTTTATCAAGGAGCATGTTGAGAATGGGGTGATCAAACTTTACTTTGTCAATATGGAGTATCAACTGGCGGACATCTTCACTAAAGCCTGGCCGAGAAATGAATTAATTTCATGATCAACAAACTGGGAATGCCGGAGGTTCTCCACCGAAACTCCAAAACAATTGCAAATGAAGTTGATGAATAGTGGGGTACTATTCACATATCATGTATTCATATTATATACAAAAAACCATAAAAACCAATAAAGATTTTTTCATTTTTAGAAAACTTTATAAAAATAAAATTAAAAAAAATAAAATATATAAAACCAAGAAAAAATTTACAAAATGAAAAAATTATTAAAAGAGGTAATAAAGGCATGTTTTATGAAAAATCGATAACATTTACGGTCCTTAGAAATGCATTCAATAATGATACGAGGTCTGTAACAATGAAGTTCAAGCAGAAGTTATAAATTTTTTCAAATCATGCCACATGGCTTGCTATTATTTCAGATAGTAACCCTACATCATTTTAAAGGCAAGTATTATCGTCAAAAAGGAAACTTGACCTCTCAACGGGAATTTATTTTCTCGGGCATGGTCTACTTTATGACCATGCAAAGGCTTGTGATTACTTTGCATCACAACCCGACGCCTCCTTTTTACCAATAAGTATAGTGTCATTGCGCTTAAGGTTGTTAAAATAAGAGGAATCTTATTTTTATTGTAAAAGTTGTTCTTTAAAGAAATTAGTGTTTTCAGTAATCACAAAAAGATTTAAAAGATAATCGACCACTCAAACAATGACAACAACTCTTTAAATAGAAAACGGGTCATTATTTGAGGGAGAAAAAAGTGTTCATCCAATATCTTATAAAAAACAGTCTTTCAAAACAATCACGGAATAAATGGATAAAGTTTTGAATAATGACGAGATAATAATTCAACGGGAGTTAATTTAATATTAACTACAAGAGCTTTAGATTTCATTTTATTTAAATCTTTATGGACTTAAATCGCAATTTTGAGACTTAGTGAATTCAGGCCTTAAACTATATTTGATCAATATTGCCAACACCTTATAGTTTGTAAAAGACTTAAGAATGCTTGGAAATACTTTCATAGTTTTAAAAGCCTTGAAGTTGATTCTCACGGGATAGACCTAAGCTTATATATTCTTAAAAAACACATCTCCATATGTAAGCGCGTATAAAAATTTGCTAATTCTGAGTTTCGAAACAGCAAGGGGAAGGAGTAGATGTATACTCGATAGTGTCCTTAGCCTTCTTTTGAGGTTAGCTTCTTTTAATTTTAGGCCTTTTTGAATCTTTCAGGTGCACTAATTCAATCTCATGGTGGAAAGAGAGATTTCGTCATTAGTCAGTATGCATCATTTGAGTCCTAGGGGGAAGTGTTGGGAATATAATTATTTAAAACGTGAGAAGAGTTTTGTCTGATTTAATTAATGTTTTACCCAACCGGTCAATCTCTAAGCTTATTCTTAAAATGAGTAGAAATATCTGATAAAAGAGGTACACATAGGTATGATGATTCCTTAAGTTAGTCAATATTCCTGCAAAAAGAGAATGAGTATAACATTAGACTTTGTTGACTTAGGTATTTTCATTTCGACTAAGTGGGAATAATTGTGATATCCGGGACTTAGTTGACTTTGGTGTTACAATTTATATCATCGCTATCCTGAAGAGAGAAATGCGCTCATCCGGGACTTAATTGACTTTGGTGTTGCGGTATCAAGTTCTTGAAAGGGTTAATTGTGTACTTCGGATATCTGGGCTTTATACATCAAGACTGCTTGATGCGGCTTGCAAGAAAGTTTTGAATCTACTCAAGAAAGGATTGTTGGTTTAGGGGGAAGCTAAGACAACATCAACACCGACATCACCAACCTCACAAGCTCAAGTTACATATGTATTTGAATCTATTTCATACTCGAAGTTTGAAGCAAAGACTTTCGTAACTTGGAAAGAAAGTTAAATCAATGTCGAAGAGTGCTTGGACAGAGAAAGATCAGATTGAAAACTTCTTGAAATAAAGAAGGTTAATGAGGAGCTTAGAAAAGGACCATATGATTTCATCATATGATGTTCTCATCATTCAGGTCAAATCTTCGTATATAATAAACATGTGAATTTGTATATATGTAGTGTAGACTTAAATGGGTCTATTAAGGAGTGCTCGAGTAAAAAATTTCAAAAAAGACAAAGTCAAAAGACAATGACAAAGGCTAAAGATCAAAGATCACAAAGCATGAAGGAACAAGCCTACAATGTAGACAAAGACAAAGGCAAAGACAAGAGCTTAACGACAAAAGCAATCTCATTGATCTCACGAAGGAGAGTCACAATGAACTTACTTCGATGGAGATTGTTAGCCTCAAAATATTGAGTCAAACAATGGAAGTTCATTCATTAATTATATTACCTCTTGGTCATTAATTAATATACGTTGTAATAGGCTAGACAGGTAAACGGGCTAATAAATGTAAGCTAACCGGTCACGTGTATCGGGCGAAAGCCCAAGTAAACTCGAGCCTGGCCCGTATAAATACTAAAGGCAAGTAAGCCTTTTAGTCTAGGTATAAATACCACTCTCCATGGATGGAGAGTGGAGTTGGTCATTTGTATTTTTTTCCATTTTACAAGTAATTTTCACTTTCTCTCTCTATACTCTCTCTCTACATTTCTTCACATCTCCTTCCTTAATCTCTTGTTCATATTATGAAGTGTAAGTGATTCATAGGTTTTGACAGAAGTTCTCAATCTCTAATGAAGAAACTATTATAGCAGCTTCACTAGATTCAACGCTATTATGACTAGTCTAAAATCTTTAGATCCGGACTACTCAAGCAAGAATCACGTGAGAAAGTTTATTCCTGCTCTTCTATTGAAATGGAGAGCCAAGGTGACGGCCATTGAAGAAGCCAAATATTTGGCCACACTTCCTCTTGATGAGCTAATTAGAAACCTTAAGGTTTATGAAATGGTCTTGGATAACGATGGCGCAGACTCCAAGATTACTACAAAAGAAAAGATCAAGTCATTAGCTCTTAAAGCTAAAGTCACTAGGCAACAAATTAGTGATGATAGTGATAGTCAAGGAGAAAGTGAGAAGATGTAGATAAAGAATAAGCTAAATCGTTCAACTTTTTGGCTAGGAACTTCCGTAAGTTCTTCCGTAAAGTTAACCGGTTATGACGTGGCAATTGATTTGGTAATGGTGCCAATAAGTTTGGAAACGGCCATGGTAATAGCTTTGGAAACAAAGGTGGTGAAAGCTTAAAGCCAAGGGGAGCATGTTACAATTGCGGAATAGAATGTCACTTTGCTAGTGAGTGTAGAATTCCGAAGGAGAACAACGCTTTTATCGGAGTAGCATGGAGCGATAGTGAAGACGGTGATGGATAATTAAATAAAGAAACGTGTCTCATGGCTATCGACTCTTAAAAGGTAGTATCTAAACATCTAGTTCTAAGGCTGATTTAAATATGATTAATTTGAAAAAGGAGAATGAGGAACTCCTAAAGTTTAACAAAGATTTTACTAAAACTTTTGAAAAACTTTTAAAGAAAAACGTGCTCTCGAAGATAAAAATTCAAAACTTTCAAGTAAAATCAATGATCTTGAAATTGAAGTAAAGAAACTTATTAATAAAGATGTGATTGAACCCTGTCAAAAGTATGTTGAACTCACAAAAAAGGTTGACTCTTTAATGAGCAATGTTTTTAAACTTCAAGATGAAGCGTTGAACTTTTCAAAATTCAAATCAAGTAAGACGATATGCTAAGTCGTCAAAAATTGTCCCAAGATAAGGAAGGTCTTGGATTTTCAAAAAATGATAAAACCACTTTCGCAACTCCAAACAAACCAATAGTGTTTGTAAAATAAAGTTAAAAAGAAATTGCATCAACTAGCTTTGTTAAACCCGTTGTCCCTCAAACTCATTTTGCAAACTCTCGAGGTCCTCAAGCACCCATTAGAAGAGTGGAAAAAACACACCAAGGACATCACTCGAGCTCTCATAATGGACTTGGATACATACTACCTTGAGCTAACCCTAGACCTCTCTTACCCACACTAAATATGAAACCTTCAAACTCATATAATCGAAGACCTTATTTTCAAAACAATCGTTATTGCGAAAGAAGAAGTTTTCACAAAAACCAAAGGTCTTCGCATTATCAACCAAGCACATTCCAAAGGAGAGAAAACTCCTACCAACATCATAGGCTAAAAACACCTTGGAGCGTTGGATCAAACTTTTAACCCCAATGGACCATCAAAAAATATGTACCACGGCCTTGAATTCATATTTGCTTGTAGGTGTGTCTTAAATGTGATCTACTACTGGACGATTAGATTGTGGATAGTGGTTTCACTAAGCACATGACCGGGAATAGAAGATTGTTTACTTCGTACAAGGCGTATGATGGTGGACATGTCATATTTGGTAGCAACCTAAATGGCAAGGTCGTTCGTGGAGGTAATATTACTCATGACAACATTATAATTACCAATGTTGTTAGGATAAAGAAAAGTCTCGGTCACTTTCAATATTAACTAGTCAAATCCCGTAGTTAGTCAATGTCTAGTATGATAAGCTAATATGGCCCAAAGGCCCATGGAAAGCCTCCCAAGGCCCATGGCCAGCCCATATTGTAGTATAAATACCCTCTTTATGCCTTGGAGAGGGTGTTGGTTGGTTTTGTATTCTCATTTCACTTATGAATTACATGTTTCTTATTTTCTCTCTCTAGAATACATCCTTCCTTCCACTTTCTCTCACTAAGTTCCTTCCAATCTCATATCAAATATTACTTGTATTCTTCAATTGGTATCAAGAGCCATGGAGTGGTGTGCTTAGTTTTTTGAGTTTAAGTTTTCTTTTTGGTTCGTTTGTTTTTGCACAAATCGTCCTTTATTTTTTCTTTTTTGATTCCAAAGCTACAGAGAAAGTGTTAAGTGTAACGTTTAGGTGCAAATAGTAAATGTAAGATTTAATAAGGTTATAAAACAAGTGTAGGGGCTTGATAGATCACATAGGCATCCATCATAGTTGATGTTAATCATTTTGGGTTGAATGCCTATTTGATGGTAACTTATTTTGTGCTTATATTGTTTAGATTGTTCGTGTTATTTGTGAAGAGTTTGTGGATTTGAAGCTAGCAATCAGGTGAGTTTCATAGTCCCATTTTTAAATGTCTTTACATTTTGGGATGAAAATGATGCTTGTGATCTAAAGATGTTTTGAATGCTGTGATTTGTGGTTTAATGGTGTATGAAATATGGTACTGTTATTATGACTATATTATTGTTGCATGTTGAAGGAATATCGCGCGGAGCGCAGCACGCTGTTCTACTCATGTAGGGGGCAAGATTTGCGGATTTATCCCGTTGTGGTAATGTGGTGTTATCGTCTAACTTATGTAGGCAAGAATCCTTGGAGCTGATCAACTCCTTTGTGATATTGTGTTATCGGTTACCAAGAGTCTGGGATTGGGTATTGGATCTAGTTCATAGGTTTGTTCCATGACTATTAGTGGCGTGGGGTGGGGAGCTAAGCTAATCGGGTCTAGCCCTACCAGTTGGCTTGTGAGTGAATGGATCGGGGGTAAGTCTCGTGTTGTTAACTGCGCATGTGGGGCCTACCCAGTATGTGGATTGCATGTTAGCATAAGTTCATATTTTGCATAATTGTCCTTTATTGTTTTGATAATCACAGTAATTCAGTTTTAAAAGTTTTATTGTTGTCCTAAACCTATGTCTCTCACCAACCATTGTGTTGACATTTTAAGCATCATTTTCAGGTGAGCTTAATGGTGCTAAGATAGAATGAAAAGGGGCTTAGTAGAAGAGATACATAGGGATGCTTGGAGTTATCTTGCTTTCTGTTTGAATTGTTTGTTTTAGTTTTTGTCATTGTCATTTATTGAGAGACATTTTCTCATTTAAAGACACCATTACGGTTTTGGGGTATTGTTATGACACTCTTGTGTCTTTGCTTTACTTTAGTTTCTTTTTCGTATTCTCTATATAGAACCATGTGTTGTGTATGATTCCATTTCTTGTTTAAGCCTCGTGTTTCGGCCTTGGCGGGGTGTGAAGATTGGTATCAGAGCTATGGTTATAGAGAACTAGTGGGTTGAGAATTAGACTATAGCTTAAGGGTCCTCTCATTTAGTTGTTTTATAAGGCATAAGTGTATTGTGTACGTATACATCGTATGTTCCGCTACATAAAAGCTTTAAATTTTTCTATTTTGAATTATTACTATATAATTATATATATATATTACTTTTTCTTATGGGGATCTAATAGTATATACCCCTTTTGTTATTGTTTTTATGTTGCTTCCCCCTATCATTAAGGGATATGGTTAGGAGCTTGTTTACCTCATTGGAACAGCGGGAGTTGGGTGACTTTTGGAAGAGAATAAGTCAAAAACCTAAGCCTGAGGCCCTTATAGTTATTTCGTTTTCTACCTCGACGCGTTGCTATATTGGGATTGGTTTTTTGGGTCTCGATGTGGCTTCTATTTGTTGGGTCGATTTGGATTTTTATGTTCGTTAGATGGATTATCATGTTTGGAGTTATATATGGATTTATTATTAAGTGCTTATGTGGGTAGATGTGGGTTATCTTTGAGATGTGCGGTCTTGGACAAGTAAGTACACGTGTGCAAAAGGTGGCAATTATAATTTTGGTCCTGCGTACTTTTTTTTTATTGGACTATTACAACATCAGTGGACTTGCTACTTTGTTTGCTTGTTTCATTGTTGATTGTTTGTGTGATGTATGGGTGGGTTGGAGGGTGTGCGTGGGGGTATGGTGGGGTTGTGGGGAGGGGAGAGCCGTGGGTGGGGGGGGGGTGGGGGTGTGTTTTTTAGAATTGCTTTTGTTTTGTTTTGGGTTTTGTTTGGTTTTTAGTGTATTCATTTTAGTTGTCTTTTTCCTTAGGTTATTTTTATTCTTATTTGTTGGTTTGTTTGTGTTTTTAAATTTAGTAGATTTTTTGTTTATATGATTATGTTATAATGTTAATATTTTTTAGAGGGAGGTTGTTTTTTTCGTCTACTGGTTAAATTTTTCTTTTTTATTAATTTTTGAAATTATTATTATTAAATTTGGTTGTGCCATGTAATATAATTTTTTACTTAAGTATAAATAAAATCCAACAGAATCAAAAAAAAATAATTCTTATAAAAAAAAAATAAATTATAAAAAAAGACATAATATACAATTAAAAATAACTAATAAGTAACAAAATCCGTAAAAATCAAAAATACTTAAGAAAGTATTATTAATTTAAACTAATAAAATAACAAAAATCTCATTTAATAAGATAAATAATAAACTATTTTACAAAAATTCTTCTCTTACCTTTTTGAGCAATTCATAAAGATCGAGTTGAGTAGATGGTGGGTTTCCTTTCATTATTCGGTTGCGGATACATCGGTTACCTGTTGTATTGTCGTCTACGATTCATAAGTTTGGTTCGTCTAAGCTCGTGGGTAGTTGAGGATATCCACGTTCGTGTTCGGTATTATAGGGTGTTATCATAGGAGTGGTGTCTAATGGTATCCGTTCGGCGTTTTGATTGTTTTTTCTTTGTCTAAAGGTAAAACGTACTTTTCGGTTTGGTTCTAGTTGGACGTTGGTTTATGGGATGAGTCTTATGGTATGTTTGGTTTTAAAAGAGTTCCGGTCGTGTTCGTTTTCAAGTAAATTAACATTTGGTATTGGAATCCTTTGAGAATTTTGGGAGTATTTTTTCTTATCATGAATGTCTTTTGTTGGAGTCTTTAATTCCTTTTTTCAATGTAATTTGTTGTAGTTCTCAATATCAATCGTTTAGGTGTAAAAAAAAAACTTCTTTTTTTAAAAATAAATTATATAAATAAAATGCAACACATTTGTTTTAACCATCTTTTGATTTCTTTTATAAAATCATAATTAAAATAAGTTTATGAAAATTTTATTTAAATTTATTCTTACACTTAAAAAAAATAAATTTTTTTGCATTATTAACCAAGGTGATTCTATTGTTTAAAAAAAATGATTGATATAAGGTTATGAGAGAAAGTTTCCTTGGGTATTAATAAAACCGTTTTGGTAAAGGGTCTTAATCTTTTAATTAATGGGTCGTGGTACGTTGTATTATTCATTGGGTGTTTCTAGCATCGTTGATGCGTCTGTTAGGTCAGAGGTTCGTTTTTCTTGTTGACGTTTATATTTGGTCGATTTTTTTCTTTTTGGAATCGTGTGATTTTTGGGTCCATACCAATTGGTGCATGTGAAGTTTGAAATTTCCTCATGGCATGGTTCTAGAGTTGATGGTAGGTCATATCTTCTGAGTGGTGCGACTAATAGTAGCGAAGCGAATGGAATTATTTGAAATCCCAAGTTGGAATTGGAGGAGTTTTTTGTTTTTACTTTGATTTAGTACCTTTAGTGTGGGAAATGCGGCTGTATTGCTGGGTGGAAGAAGGTGAGTAGTTTGAAATGCGCATAGATTATCTCGAGTAGAGTGAGTTAGGGAAATTTTCGTAGTGCTGTCTCCAATGGAGTAGGTGATTTTGAGAGTGCGCGGCGGGCGATGGACGTAGCTAAGGCTGTTTTTTGGTTGGCGTAAATGGGACACGTTGAAGTTTACGGCTATGCCTTTTGGGTTACTAAATGCACCTGTGGTTTTCTTTGAGTTAATGACCGACGTGGTGTCATGGCTTTTATATAGATAAGCTAGATAACTTATAGTTACCGATGATTATTTTTAAACCGACCTGAAGTCTAAAGAGGAAGTACGAGTCACTACGCGAAGTTGATCTGGAGTCATGATGGAAAGAGAAGATGTACGTGAAGTTTTCCAACAATGTAGAAGCAGAGCAAGAGGAAAGATATCTAAATGTGGAAAGGATCAAATGGGTATTGAGCCGATCTTGGCATTTCGGAGGACCAGACGATTTCGTAGTATTTTCATGACCCCGGCGACAGCAAACGATTTGGAAGCAGGCTTTTGATATGTGAGAGTAATTGCTGGTACGTCCGCGATAATTTGAAGGTATTCTTGAAGGATTGTATGACTAACGTGGTGGTTTTGCCATATAATTGCTTAAAGGCTTTACAGTGATACAAGACGTGGATAGTGAGCTATACCAATTTTGATGTCTCCAATCCAACACACTTTTAATCTAAAGGTGTGCAGCCATGAATGAGGTTCGATCTTGATTTACTACAATCCGATCAAGGTTTGAGAAATGGATGTTGGTTGGAATTAAGATATAAGATAACACGTCCAAAGCAAAGAACGCGTCAACATGAGAGGTTGCATGGCTTGGACCCACGAGTGTGAAAATAGATGGAGAGTGGTTCATATTGGTTAGACAAGGTTCGGATCTCCACTTGGAGAAATGTAAGGACCTTGGCCATGGAAGAGGTTTATACAATAAAGTATCATATCCATCCTGGAGCGGATGAGACTTAGTGTGGTCTTAGGTTTTCAAATTGGTGGTCGAGTATAAAGAAGAACATAGCTAGTTGCAGTAGTAAGTATTCAGCGTGTGCGGAAATGGAAGTTGAGTAAAAAGGGTCTTCAGGATTGTTGCTACAACCTGAGTTAACCGAGTAGAAGTGGAAAAGGATAACTAAGGATGTTATTGCTAAGTTACCAAGTTTGAGTAGTGGATACGATGCGATTGGGTGTAGTCAATAGACTGACTAAGTCACCCCATTCCTAGCTATGCTTAGAACAAGTATGGTAGATTTTAAAAGTAAATGGAATACTCACTATGTGAGATGAGTTTTTCCCTAAGGTGGGGATTATCATTCGAGTATGGATATGCTTCATTTGAAGCATGGTATGGAAAGGAATGTAGGTTACCGTTGTATGGGCTATAACTGGAGAGGTTGAAATTTTTTGTCTTATAAACTGAGTATCCACACTTGTTCGTTGAGCAAGGAATCATTGGGAGTTTTAATTGAAGTTGGGTACGTAAGGTTTCTTGTAGACCTTAGTATGCCCTTAGATGTGTTTGCGATTTTGGTTAAAGTTATTTATGAATAAACTCGAAGTCGAGCCGATTCTTTAAAAACGTTGGGCTTTGTAACAACTTATAACTTGGTTTCAAGACAGTTCTTGTTTGATGAGTTGCGAGACCGGGTTGTAAATGACGTTGTTACACAACTTAAGGTTTTGGACGAGTTTCCTTGATGACGGGCGAGGTTCAGGTAGTCGGATGTTTCTTTTCGTGTTGAGTTGTTGTGTTACTAATTGCACCCTTGTGAGGGTAAGCAAAGTCTTTAGCAGTTGGATTCGGATTGTAGAAGTTGGATGAGATTAAGGTTGACAAGACTCTTTGTTTTGTCAAGGAACCGATGATGTTGTGGACCGAGAGGTCATGAGTAAAAACGTAGTATGATAGCATTAGTGAAATTTCGTTGGGATTCGAAGCGTGGTCCTGAGCTTACTTAGGAACGCAAGGATCAAATGAGGTCTAAGTGTCCTCCGTTGTTTGTCGATAGTGCTAATGCCTCGAGAAGTTAAATCTCGGGACGAGATTTTCTCAAGGTGGGGATACTGTGACAACCATGACTTGAGCAGGTTGGTCAAACCGCAGTGTTGACTTATGTGCCTGTTGCAATGTATGGTTTATGTGATTTTATGTGTTTATGCGAGCTTATATGTGTTTGTGTGGGATATGTGAGATTGGATAATCAATCCATTGAGCGTGATCGTCTCATTGGGATTGGATTAGTGTTGAATTTTGTGAAGTTCATTTCGTTCACTTTTGGTGACAAGGAAATGATTATTGAGATTTTAACGTTTTGTGTTAAATGTGTAAGTATTATTACGTATACGTATTTTTGTGTTAGTAATTTAAGATAAGTTTAGGTTTTAGAGGTTAAGTTAAGAGAAATGAGTTATTTGATGGAGAAATTTCATTTTAATCACTTATAGTGATAATGGAATTGATTGGGTATTTTGAGAGAATTGTTTTGGTTAATATGTGGATGCCTAGGTGATGAATTAAAATGAGAAGCGTGTCATTTGTGAAAGAAATTAGTTGTTAAAATATGAGAGTTTTTGGAAGACTTTCTATTTTTAGAAAGTGAATTTGGAAATGAAAAGTTATTTTTAGAAAGTAGTTTTCAAGCAAAATGGTTTACCAAATTAGCTTAGGTTTTTATAAAACTTAAGGTATTGAAGGTAATTAATTAATAATTTTTTTAGGCATGAATAGTAAATTCGAAAATTAGAAAAGAAAGAAAAAAAGAAAAAAAAAGAAAAGAGTTTTAGTTGAACTCAAATTGTAATTAGGTTTATCTAGGAATTTCCTTGTGGCCTATAAATACAAAACATAAAATCCCTAAGCCCCATTATTGTTTGGCCGATTTCTACAAGAGAGGAAGAAGAAAATTTTTAGGGTTTTCTTTTAAGGTAATTTCTAATCTTTGTGTAATTCTAGTTAATTAATTTTTAATTATTGTAATCTAAGTATGATGGATTAGGGCTTATAGATTAGAGTTTACACATTAAAGTTTATAAATTAGGGTTTTAATTTTCTGGAAGTTATAGTTTAATGATGATTGGGTGATCATTAGTTTAATGG
>BQNB010052847.1:35000-40288 GCA_026074375.1 Tanacetum coccineum | reverse complement strand
GGCCGGCCTATAGGAAGTATATAAACCCTCTCCTAGCCTTGGAGAGGGGTTGGTTGTTCCATTTGTTACATTCCATCTACACATTGCCATGGAATGTGATTAGTCTAAATTGATAAACTTTATATCACATTCCTAGGGACCAACAAAAACATTCTCCACCACATACTGACTATTCATCTTCTTCTCCATACAATTCAAATTACACAAACACACACTTCTTCTCAACCCTTGATCAAGACATATCATCAATCCAACTTCCCACACTTCTATCCTCTCAACCATTAGATTGTTTCTCAAACAAACACAACAAAAACACTCTCGTCTCTACTCTTGATCATGCCATCTCATCGATACACACTCGCTCATTCTATTCTCAACCCTTAGATTGATGCTACATCTCAAACAAACACAAACCATCTTCTGAACACTCTCTACTCACTCACATAACAAACACAACCTCTTTTCAACCCTTAATCATGCCACTTAACCAAGTGTACACTTCTCATCTCATCCCTCCATTTCAAATGAGCTTAAGAGGCTCCCTTATATCTTATCATATCACATCACATCATGACAACTCATCTCTAACCTATCTACAACTTATCTCTCTTATCTAACATGTGTGTTAATACATTTGAAATTCAAATTTCAAATTCCTTTCCCCCCTTTCTCACAAAGCAAGGAATATTCCAAGAATATTCTCTTTTTTGTAATTAGCCCTTCTAACCCTTAGTTGTATCCCAACTAGGCTAGTTACATATTTTAGGAATACCCAAATTTCCCCTTTCGATAATTCTTTTCTATCTCTAATTTATCGAACAAGCAAAACGCTTTTAATACCTCACAAACATTTTATCAAATAGCTATTTGAGTTGGTTGACCTTGAGCATAAGAATGATTGAAAGGTCAGAGTGTGAAGTACAATTAGGGGTTTAACAAGTGCGGGTATTTAAAACGCTAAAGTCCTAAAGAAAAACAATATCGGGATTCTGGCACACTGGCCACGCGCTGATGCGTGTGCAGCGTGCCAGGTGCGAATAGATTTTCCCAACTTGGGACTCTTGCCCTATAAATACCCACCCTTTGCCTTTGTATTCCTTACCTCTTGCAAACATTCTTTCCTCTCTATTCTCTTCTCTAATCCTCTAAGTCTAAACATCAAAGTGTTATAATCTTCTCATCTCATCATTCTACAATTTCAACTTCCTTTGCCTAACTCTGTCTAATCCATCTTCATCTAAAGCACTCTCAAACTCTTCATTATCAATCACATCAAGATCCACATATATTTCTTCATTAGCATTAAACTCATCATGTCTGTCTTCTACACCCAGTGTATCAGCATTGCTCTTGTCCAATGTATCCATGTCAAAATGTACATGTTCCACTGGATTCTCATCATCAACTAACTCATCACTGTCATTACCATCACTAGATTCACTGTCACTACCCTGTCCACTGTCACTACCCTCTTCTACATCAGTCACATTATTTGTTTTATTTTCATTACCCCCTCCTCTAGCAATTTCATCTTCCTCAAATGTTTCAAGAACACCCTTACCCTTTCCAATAGATTGTGGTATTTCCCAGTCTACAACATCAAGACTATCTAAATCTAAGAAAGGGTCAAAGTCATTGTCTGCTAAAAAAATGGATCAGAAGCAGCATAAAATGAATCAACAAACACACTATGCTGAGTTATAGTTTATAAGGTTGGTTGACTACTTTCACCTATCTCCTTTGTACCCTGACTAGCCTGACCATGATCCACAACACCCACATTAGGATCACCAATCCATTCTAACATTAACTTCTTATCAGGTTGTCCTTTAACTGGTTTCCTAGGTTTCAACTTAGTTGCTTGCATTTCAGGCATAACATCATCTTCAATTTCCTGAATGACACACTTTGGTGTGCTAAAATCAGCATCCTCATGTGTCATGTAGTAAGTATACAAAGTAGCCCTTTCATGTTCTATGTAAACCTCTATCATTTTTTTCCTAAGCGTTACATACTCTGCTAGCTTCCTAACATCATGGTCATTGCCTGAAGCATGCATACCACTATCAAAGTCACCATCAGGTTATCTAAAATGGTAATGCAATTTCACCTTAGCATTGTAGCCTAATATTTTGGACAAGATCATTTAGCTCATGGACATAAAACTCATCTATGTCGCATACATCAACATAGCTAAATGTACCATTGACATAAGCCCTACCAAGTTGAGGAGTAAACATTCCAGCATAATGAATCTTTATTACAAAAAATATTTTCATTGTTTCCTAAAAAAAATTAAAACAAGAATCATCAGATTTAAGGTTTTGACCTAATAACTAAATCATGTAAACCTTTTAACCAAATATGAAATTAACATTATCACATTATCATATCATGCAAAATAAACAAAAAAATTCAGAAGTAAAAAAGAGTACAAAAAAATACGTACCATACATACGATAAACATCAATATCTTCATCTATTGTTCGTATCGACCACATTGGAACAAAGTTCACACTATCATGCACCATTGATCTTTAGTGGTTTAGGGGTTTTTTTATCAAGAAGATGATGGGTGGGTGAGAGTGAAAAAGATGGTATTAAAGGGGTTGAAATGTGATACGGTGGGCAATAACTGTGTTATACTTTTGAGGCAAAAAGGAATGGACGAAAATACCCCCATGTGAGAGGCGTGTGGGAAAAGGTTAATCCAAAAAATAACTAGAGTTAGTGATAAGGGTAAACGGTGTTATGAAACCACGATATAAGGATTAACCATGAAAGAAAAAAAATCGAGGGACGAAAGTAGTGATTTCAACCAAACCACAGGGACGAACCATGTAACTCACTCATTAAATTAAAAGTAAATTTTTATTAATAAAATATAAGATATAAAACTAAAAGTACATGAGAATAACCTACTCAATTGAATTTGGGAATAACCCACTCAATCGAATTTGAGAATAATTCACTAATCCAATCGTATTTCATAAAGCTCAGTCGAAATTCAATAAACCAATCAAAATTAAGAATACTATCCGAATTTCAAACCACAATCGAGATAACTAAAACTTTAGTCGAATTTCATTCCCAATCGAATTTCAAATTTCGGTCATAACAATTTTCCAGTCGGAATATACAATCTCGGACAAAACAGTTTTTTGAATCGGATTTTTCTCAACTCAAATCTATACTCAATCGAATTTCACAAATCCAACCGAAACTCTACTAACCAAAATATTCAATCGAATTTATATTACAACCGAAATTGTTAGCCTCAAAATATTGAGTCGAACAAGGAAGTTCGTTCATTATATTAGGTCTCGGTCACTTAATTAATTATACGTTGTAATAGGCTAGAAGGGTAAACGGGCTCGTAAATGTAAGCTAATATTGTATGTGTATCGGGCTAAAGCCCAAGTCAATCCCGAGCCCGGCCCAAGTAAAAGCCCACACGACCCATGTAGTTGTGTAGGGTATATATACCATTTTCCTCTATGGAAAATGGTGTTGATTCTCATTTGTTATTTCTCATTTGTAAGAATTCAACCAACTCTTTTTTCTCTCTACTTTCTCTCTCTAACTTCTCTCTAAATTTCTTCTATATTTTCGTCTAAATCATTATTTCATGTATCAATAATGAAGTGAAAGTGATATTTGGTTCCGACATTTGGTATCATTCGTCACGGGTGGGTTTAGTTTTCTTTTGGTTTCGTTGTGGGTATTTCGGTGTGGTTTTGTCGTGGTTTAGTGCTTGTAGTCCTTGCTTAAAAACGTCTCTGTGGTTTATTTTTGGTTTTGATGTGCAAAATAAATTACGGAAAGAAGCAAAGAATCGAGCAACGTACTTGTTTGGACCGAACGAGTTCTTGGTGTCTCAACCGAACGAGTTGCTTAGTCGAGATAGCCGAACGAGTAGCTTAGTCGTGAGAACCGAACGAGTGTTCTTTGTTGGACCGAACGAGTGTATTATCTGGTTGGACCGAACGAGCAAACTCTTCAAGGACCGAACTAGATTTTCCTTCAAGGACCGATCGAGTGAATTCACTTGTGAACCGAACGAGTTTCTTCATTCGAGAACCGAACTAGTGAAACCACTTTGAGAACCGAACGAGAGGATCGAACTAGTTGATCTCGCTGAGAACCGAACGAGCGGACCAAACTAGTTGATCTCTCTAAGAACCGAACTAGCAGAGGACCGAACTAGCGAAGGACCGAACTAGCAGAGGACCGAACTAGCGAAGGACCGAACAAGCAGTGGACCGAACTTCGTGAATATGCATAAGCCCCGAACTAGTTAATTATTTTCTTTGTCTACGGTTTTTCTTGAATTTGTGTCAAAATCCCGCGAAAGATCGAGTTCTTCTTTTCTCGAGTTGAGGAGAGAGCGAATCCAGGATTTGTAAAATCCCGGTAAACATTAATGTACTCAATCCACAACAACAACATCTTTCACCGCTTAAGCTCCTACACTCCTTCTCACTTCATAATTCGTCTATATTCATCATGACAACTCCAATTGCAACTTTCCCCACAACGCGACAGTCAAATGCATCACAACAAATGGCAGCTGGTTCAAGGGATCGGTCCACCAATGCTTGCAACTGACGATATGCACAAATGGCGATCACGTTCTTACGATACATTGATACAAGACCAAATGGTGATGCCTTACGGAAATGCATTCTCAAAGGTCCTTACACTCCAACAATGGTCACAACACCAGCTGTTCCGGCAACAGAGGATTCTCCGGAAATTCCTGCACAAACATCAGTCGAGACAGTTATGAATATGACTCCTGAGAACAAAGCTCATTTTGAATCTGAAAAAGAAGCGATTCATTTGATATTGACGGAATAGAGATGAAATATACTCAATTGTTGATGCATGTCCATACATCTTTCAAGAAATGTGGGAAGCCATCGAAAGGTTACAACAAGGTGAATCACTCAATATTCAAGATGTCAAGACAAACTTATTTTGGGAGTTTGGTCAATTCACCTCTCACGATGGAGAATCAATTGAGTCTTACTACACAAGATTCTATAAAATGATGAATGAAATGATCAGAAACAATTAGAAAGTTGTCCACATGCAAGTCAAAAGTTTCACAAGTTTCTTCAAACAACATCAACCAGAATGTCAAGATTTATCACGATTGTGAAACAATCGCACACAAGTGGATGAATTTCATACCGTAAGTGCTCTTTGACATGCTGAAACAATACAAAAGGAAGTTAATGAACTCCCGGTGCTGAAAAGAATAGCCAAGAATGCTACCCCATTAA
>BQNB010052847.1:0-30000 GCA_026074375.1 Tanacetum coccineum | reverse complement strand
CAAATTCCAGACCTTATAAATAGAAAACCTAAAAACGGCTTTTCAGTGTGCTAAATCATATTTTCGATACCTAAACCATAAAAGTTGATTTTCAAAAGAGAAGAACAACAGTAGAGGTCTTGCAACGTAATTAATTCCATAGGAAACAACTTGTAATCTCCTATACTCTTGTAATCGTTCAGTTTTTGGTATCATTCGTTAACTCGGTTAGTTTACCTTAGATAATTATTACTTTTGTATTGATTATGACGTTTAAAGGCTAATACCTTCCGGGTGGGGTAGTAAGCCATATTATGAAGATCTGTATGTTTTGGTTTGTTTTCTTGATTGCTTTAATTTATCATTGATGCTTGTTTATGTTTCTTGTTTATACTTCGTTTACGTGCTTTTGTATGGCGACCATATCATTCAACTGGATATAATGATCAAGGACCAAGTAATTCTTAGTGATAGGATGGCTCTTACTATAGTGGATTAATACATCTAGACCAATAGGATCACGAATAATAACCTATCTTTTCCCTTAGATTGCGAGCTTAGTTGGACTAGCAGGTGACCCTTGGGATCCACGATTATGTTCTTAATTAATTGGTAAAGACTTTAGTAGACTACTAGTGTATGAATTTCCTTTAAGCAGTAAGTGGGTAAAGTCTCTATGAGCTAGGGTTTAACAAGATCGCCATTGCTTTAATCCCTAAGATAGATTATAATCAGCAAATAAGGATGCTTTATACGGATACGTTTAATTGTGATAGATCGTATCTAGGTCTTATAAAGAAGTACCGCCTAAGTCTTAAGAATGATATGCCGCCTCAAGATAAGTAATCATTGCACTAAATAAACAAACCAACATTCTAATTGGATTAATGGTTACTACAGTTTTCTTATATTTGGCAAGACCGCTCTTTTATCTTCATATAGTGATTTATACATCTAGACCAATAGGATCACGAACAATAACATATATTTTCCCTTAGATTGCGAGCTTAATTAGACCGGCCGGTTACCCATTGGATCAAGGATTAATATAGGTTTTGCATAGGTTTAACCTAGAATAAAATTAACTTAGTTTAGATAACAAAATATTAATAAATTGAAAGATTGTTTCTCGCTCTTAGTGATCGACACCCTACTTACCACGAAACTCCCATCTGACTGGGTACACTGCCCGTTAAAGTATTATTTTTGGTTAAGTCGGCAAAATATAAATTTAAAATTTGAAACATAATTTTTTTGCAACGACACATCAAGTTTTTGGCGCCGTTGTCGGGGAGTGAAAATTTAATCTTGATTTTTATTTGATATTTTGGTTTTTAACTTTAAATTAATCTAACCCTTAGGATTATTATAATTTAGATTAGTGTACGATTCTATATATTTGCTTGTATATTTGTTTGTTTAATTGCCTATTAGTTTAGTTGTTTATGTGTTTAATTGTTTTCTGATACACTGTTCTGGTCGATAACCTGATACGGCGTATCCACTTCCATTGGATACGACGTATCCAACTTTCTTGTCCAATACAACGTATCCGTTTAAAAAGATTAATACGGCGTATTCAAATCTATTGAATATAGCATATTGAGCATCTGATATAGTAACAGAAACTGATTCTCCATATTTGATTTCCGTGCTTAATTTTCTATCTTTCTTCAGAGCAAATCCTGCTGATATTTTCACCTTTGTGACAGATTATACTTATCAGAGCTAGTTGATTGAAGAAGATACTACGAGAATAATGGCAGAACCAAATGAATATATTTTCGTTAGCCGAAAGAACTTCCTCTCTAATGATAACGAAAGAAAAATGGTCGAGAAGAGTTTTCTTGAAATACAAGGAACATTTTTGATGAAAATACGCGATAATACTTTCAATGTGATAATTGGAGAAAATGCGTTTAAACACATTGACAATTTTCTCGAAGTAGTTGGGCCACTCAAAATAAAAGGGCTGAGTCAGGATCGATTTAAGCTTAGCTACTTCCCTATCTCACTCGCAGGTACTGCAAGTGAATGGTCTAAAAAGGATTGTATTGGCTCAGTTACTACTTGGGAAAATTTGGTAGAAAAGTTCATTAAAAATTTCTACCAACTTTCTGATGACTATGAAGAAATGGAAACTGATGAAGATGATGACCCCAACGGTATTACTGAAATTTTCAAGATCAAAGAAAACTTATTTGACTTCAAGACGCCCTTGTGTAAAGCATTTAATGAATTCAACTATCTCTTGAAAATCGACACGGATCTGTTTACTTTCGATATCCAAGAAATCAAGACTTACGAGGAATATGAGTTGAATAATAATATGACGTGGGAACTTGAGGAACCATGGTCAGATAACAGGGTATCATATCAACTAGATGATCATATTTGCGAACCATATCGTTTTAAGAATGGAAAGACTAAATGGCCTACATGTAGTTCAGATATTGATGGGTTTTGTAATGGTAGAGAACTACCCAGGATGGTTCGGGCCGGATGCATGACTTATTTTCAGGAACACAAATGGTATGATGAGTTGACTGATGGAAAGCTAAAAGAAAAAGCTTTAATGCATAAAGCCAGATTCGAAAAATCATGGGGGGATGCAACCCCCGGAGTAATAAAATTCTGCGCATGGTTGAAAAGTAGTTTTGAGAACTTCCACAAGCTAGATTATGATGTATTACTAAAACTGGAAGAATGTTGGTGGAAGGTAAATGCTCATGAAAACGCCTTATTCGCTCGATGGGAAAATCACGGCCAGGGACGTATGCGAACGCTAAAACTGAAAAGGATTATGACCCTTATCTTGATATTAACCGTATCGTTGGAAAGAATTATAAAGCAAACAATGTCGGTAATACTCAAGACACTAAGAAGGAACATCATGATCCATCGATCTGCAATATCAGAAGATTCAAGATGATGAAATATTCATTCGATGCTGATGATGAGTATGTTGCCATTAAAGAACGCGAGCACTCGGACCACTCAAGAACCAACGTTGATGCATGTCAAGCTTATCGAGAACTTTTTCACATTATGGATGAGGGATGGCTCGTGACAAAGGCAAAGGAAGAATGAAAGAAATCTGAAGAAAAAGTCTAGCTTAAAGACTAGCTGAAACAAAAGTGCTTCCCGGGAGACAACCCGGATTGTTATTTACTTTTATCGAGTCTGTCTTCCCAGACATCAATACTGTGTATCCGCTCCAAACCATATGGCGTATTGAATATCTAGATGTTATCAGTCCTTTATTTTTATGCACTTTAAACATTATTGTCAGTTCTGTCTATATGGCGTATTCATGTATATGATACGGCATATTCAACAGACTGACCCGTATTTTGATACTTTTTACAGATTTCTGAATACGGCGTATTCTAGTTTATGGATACGACGTATTGGTCTCCTATACAGTTTGTTTAGTTCATTTATAATTAACCGTAGTTACCGAGATAGGATTTCAAATTCACACAAAATATGAGTGTGCCGGTGTTGTTGTAGATTTTAGAACTTGGCTTGGTTTCTATTACGAGACCCAATAATGAGTACTATGGATTTAGATGGAGTGACTTGTTTAAATTGGTAAATTTCTAGGATTACACCCAAAAAGCCTTTATATGTTATTTTATTAACTAACTACACTGGTTAGTTAAATCCCCGTATAAACCCTTTGTTTACTCTCATCTTAAGAGTAAGATACCCTTATAAAAACCAATAGATCTAATCCTTTAGGAATAACACCAACTGTTTGTTTCGTTACACGTTTACACCTTAGCCCACCCTGTTAGATTAAGTCTATTTATCAGTTGCTAGTTGCTTAAAGTGTAAAGTATGTATTTTCTGAGTCTTGTGTCAATTTTCTATCTTTGGTACGGTTGGGAAGAAATTTGCACATTACAAATGGAAATGTATAAAGTAGTCAAAACTCATGTATTTTTACTACCATCACAATTATTGGTACGTCTGAAGAATGAAGAATTATCGAAGGAATTATCCGGAGTTATTATGATCGTGAAGATGGTGAAATTACATCGAGTTTCATAGTTACGTATATGTTTTGAAAAAAAAAAAAATAGAAAAATCGCAACAAAAAAAGGAAAGTTTGAAGATAATCGTTTCGCAAAAAGCTTAAACTGAAGGAATTATATCAAGGATCGATTATTCATTGATATGTCTTATAAGTCAACGATGTAAAGTTTTGTATAAAGTGGTAGATATCGCCACTTGTCTTGTAAAAGTATGTAAAGTATGGGATGATTAGGAAGTTGACCGTTACAGGAACGCCAACTTAGGTTGTTGTTTTTTTATCAATATTCAAGACGTGTGTATATAGTTGTATCTTTTTCATGGTAACGGTCGGGAAAAAGTGTCTAGCAACTTGTACCTTATCTGTTTGGACTTAGTCTATTTTTTTCGTAATTTTTATTTAATAACAATTTATTTCCCTTTCCTAATCATTAACCTTAGGTTTTACTCTAATGAGGATGTGATCGAGTCATGCATGCCTATTCCGTCGTTACGGCCATGTATGCGTGATTCAGCTGCCTTGTTGGTTTATTACTTTTGGTGAAAGTTAGAAGATCCACATCCTATATCATTCTTCATCCTAACCCTTGGTTAAACTCGAATGAGGATGTGATCGAACACACATGTCTATTTCGTCGTTACGACCATGTATGTGTGATTCAGCTGCTTTGTTGGTATGGTACTTTTGGTGAAGGATTGTAGAATGATCAACCCTAAGCCTTATAATAAAAACCCATTTTACCTTTATAAACTTGTTACTCCTTAGCTCTAGTGGTGGAGATGTGTATCCTTGCCAAGCCTATGATAGAATACTCATCACGACTGAGCAATTGAGCAAATTAGTTACATGTTACCACATAGATTAGTTGAGTGATTTGAGTGTTTTCATCTATCTATTTCGTGAGGTGTTTGGTTGTGTACTTGTAATATATCAAATAAATACTTAAACAGAAAAATCCTTAGGGATACATTTTCATAAACTTCTAAAGGCTACTTGAGGACAAGTAGGATTAAAGTGGGGGGATATTTGATGACATCAAATAACGTTACTTTTATAGCATCATTTATCCCATATAAATAACTCATTTAGTATAATTATTGCAAAGAATTGTTACTTAATCGTTTGTATTTGAGAATTGCAGTAATTATGGAGTATTTGGTGAAGATTAGCAAAAAGGCACGCCGTATCCATTAAGGAAGATACGGCGTATCTTTGCCTGCACTTCACTAAAGACCACAAGGGAACAAGGATCAATACGCCGTATCCAAAGGAGTTTATACGCCATATTCAAGTTATGGTAATAAAATATTCTGGAAGATATCAAACGTGGTCCCTACTCCAAGAAATCTCTGATACGCCGTATTGACCTCAGTCAATACGCCATATCGACCAAATTCCAGACCTTATAAATAGAAAACCTAAAAACGGGTTTTTAGTGTGCTAAATCATATTTTCGATACCTAAACCATAAAAGTCGATTTTCAGAAGAGAAGAAGAGCAGAAGAGGTCTTGCAACTTAATTAATTCCATTGGAAACAACTTGTAATCTCCTATACTCTTATGATCGTTCAATTTTTGGTATCATTCGTTAACTCGGTTAGTTTACCTTGGCTAAATTATTACTCTTGTATTGATTATAACATTTGAAGGCTAATACCTTCGGGTATTAGCCATTATTATGAACATCTGAATGTTTGGTTTATTTATCTTGATTTCTTAATTTATCGTTGATTGCTTGTTTATGTTTATCAATTTATACTTGTTTACGTGCTTTTGTATGCGACCTATCATTCAACTGGATCTAGTGATACAGACAAAGTAATCTAGATGCCGGGATGGCTCTCCATATAGTGATTTATACATCTAGACCAATAGGATCATGAATAATAACCTAACTTTGCCCTTAGATTGCGAGCTTAGTTGGACCGGTAGGTGACCCTTGGGATCAACGAGTACGTTCTCAATTAATTGTTAAAGACTTGGTTAGTGGACTACTAGTGTATGAATTGCCTTTAAGCAATAAGTGGGTAAAGTCTCTATGAGCTAGGATTTAACAAGATCACCATTGTTTTAATCCCTAAGATAGATTATAATCAGCAAATAAGGATGCTTTATTTGGATACGTTTATGTGTTACAGAATTGTTCATATCTTGGTCTTAGGAAGAAGTACCGCCTAAATCTTAAGAATGATATGCCGCCTCGAGATAAGTAATCATTGCACTAAATAAACAAACCAACGTTCTAATTGGATTAATAATGATTAATATAGTTTTCTTATATTTGGCTAGACCGCTCTTTTATCTTCTGTTAATTTACTTGCGTGCGTTTTAGTGTCTTAAGTTGATATTAGTCACCACAACACCCGTGCCAGTCTCTCAGGCTGAAAACCCCCTTATCTGTTAGAATTAGGATTAACATAGGTTTAACATAGAATAGAATTAACTTAGTTTAGATAACCAAAATATTAATAAATTGAAAGATTGTTTCTTGCTCTTAGTGATCAACACCCTACTTGTTAGACTTATTTTTTATTAAAGTGATGGTCATTAATATTCCTGAACCATGTATTAGTCTAGTTTATGTTTCCCAGAATTCTATAAGTTAATTGGGTCTAAGTTACAGGCTTAAAGCCCATTAGGTATCAAGCCCGGCCCTTAGAAGCCCACTTAAACGCCATGGCTAGCCCCATATGTACTATATAAATCCCTCTCTAAGTGTAGAGAGGGTGTTGGTTCTCTTTCTTTCATTCTCATAATCAACCATTTCTTTCTTTTATTCTCTCTCTAAAACCTATTTCTCTCTCTAAAAGTCTTATTTTTTGTGTGTGATGATGAAATGATAGATTAACAAGTGGTATCAAGAGCCAGGGGGTGGGTTGAGTGATAGGTTGTGGTTGAGCTTATTTTCGGATTATTTGTGGCTTATTTCTATAAGCTTAATTTTTTTTCTTTCTTTCGTATCTAATTTCTACCAAAAGTAGAATTAGTCATTTGTCTTGGGCTGTTGTTATACTCTCTCATATGGGCTAAATTTATTTTTCAAGCGTCAAAGCTTTGTTGGAGCTTATTTGGTCACAACTTTAGTTGGATGTGCTTATTTCTTGAAAAGCTTCACACTTTTTCCTCTAAAAATGTTTGTAGTTCAGTTTTGTGGCTTTATATCTGTTAAAACAGCTTATTTACAAGCTTATGTTTCTGGGTTAAGTTGTGTTCTTCATCAACATGGTTTGAGCACGAGGACAAAAGAATCAGACAAAGTTCCACGTTTCTTGCAAACAGGACTTGTGTAGGGTTTGTTGTGTTGCATTGTGAAATATACAACGGAATATACAATTCCATTGTCAAACGATTTATACACTTTCTATGAAGCGATTTGTTGTGTTGCAAGTGAAATATACAACCGGAATATACACATTCCTTGTCAACCGATTTATACACTCTTCTATGAGCGATTTATACACTCTTCTTTGAGCGGTTTATACATCCCTTGGTGAACCGAAGTATACATCTGTGTTAACCGATTTATACGTGCTTCATTGTAACTGATTTATACATCTTTGGGGTGACCGTAAACGATTTATACAACTTTTGTCTAACCGTTGTATACACTCCAAGTTGAAACAAATTATACATCAAGTTAGCTTAAACTATTTATACACTTGAACAAGGGCGATATATACACCTTTTAGGTTCGTTTTGATTGGTTTTTCGGTTTGGAGTATCGATTGTTCACGGGTCTTCTAAATACTATCATTTCGATAGCGATCCTTCGTATATCATCATAGTGCATTTGTTTTTTATCGATGACAAACACTCGACTCCGCGAGAAGCAAAACACATTTGCTACAGTTTCATAAAATTCATACGAAGAAGATGACTTGCATGGAGGGAAAACGTTTATTTTTATAAACTTATTTTGAAATTTGCAACTTTGGTCCCTAGACATAAAGGATCATTTCACACTTTGTCCTTTCTTGTTTACTCACCCTTTAAGTTGAAACTGAATTACACCATTAGTGCTTAGTACTTATAATTCAGCCGTTAGTCCTTGGTGAACCGAATTTTACTGTTAGTCCTCTTTAGCTCATCTATCGTTAACACAAGTTCAAGTTCTTCAACAACAAAAACAATGATTTCACCAACAACAATTAATCATTGTTTCACGGTTTCTTTTTGATTTTGTAAAATCCCGCAAAAGATTTAATTCTTTTATCGGTTTAAATCATAGATTTGAAAAATCCCATGAATGTTAATTGAATTAATTAAACCACAATCATAATCACTCATCACTAAAACTATCCTTACTTATCATTTCACATCACTTTTGTAATGTCAACTCAACAAGACATTTATGTTTCTGGTTCCGAAACCTGTCCTCCTATGCTTAACAAAGAGAACTATGTTCCATGGTCATCACGTCTTCCCCGTTATGATAAGAGTAGACCAAATGGAAAGTTAATATACAATTCCATTATGAATGGTCCGTATGTCATACGAATGAATCCTGAACCAGGTGATGCAGACCGTGAAGTTCCTGTTAATGAAACCTTTCATGAGCAGACAGATGAAGAACTCACTGAAAAGGAACTTAAACAGGTAGAAGAAGATGATCAAGCCATTTAGACTATTCTTCTCAGTCTTCCTAAAGAGATCTATGCTGCTGTCGACAGTTGTGAAACTGCTCAGGAAATCTGGTTACGTGTACAACAAATGATGAAAGGTTCTGATATTGGAATTCAAGAGAAAAAGGATAAATTGTTTAATAAATGGGAAAGGTTTACTTCCACTGATGGGAAATCGATTGAGTCTTACTATCATCGTTTCTCTAAGTTGATGAATGATTTCAAGAGAAACAAACACTTTCCAAAAAATATTACCAGCAATCTCAAGTTCCTAAACAACTTACAACCAGAATGGAGTCGACATGTAACCATTGTTCATCAAACAAAGGACTTGCATACAGCAGATTACACTCAGTTGTATGATTTCCTAAAATACAATCAAAAGGATGTAGATGATGTAAGAGCTGAACGACTTGCAAAAACACATGATCCTTTAGCACTCATGGCAAATTCCAACAATCCTTTCAATTATTCAGTGTTTCAACAAGATTAACCATCACTAGTTACCTACATGCAACAACCACCACCCAACAACAACTACAACCTACAACCATCATTCAAACCTGAACTAAGTGCTACAACCAATGATTATCCGACAAACATTTTACGATCTCAAACAAACAAATGAACATGACTTGTTTCATGGATAAGATTCAAACTAACTACTGCCAAACAAACCAACAACAATAGAGAATTTCATCAAACCCTCGCAACAGGCAGATTTCTCAACCGGGTATGAATATGGGTCAAGACAGACAAATGCAGATGGTTGGGGGCAATGGTAGGAATCAGTTTAGACAGTATGCTGGGCAGAATGTTGGGAATCAGAATGGGTATAATACAGTACAGAATTTCAAGAATCCTGTTGTTCAGAATGCAGTTCAGAATCCGGGTGTTCAGAATGTTAGAAATTAAAATGGGCTTATTGTTGTTCCGGGGATTGCTAATCAGAATCCAAATGGGAATGGTAATGTTGTAGCAGCACGGGCTGAGGGTAATGCAAATAGGAATAATGGTAATCAGATAAGGTGTTACAACTGCAGAGGATTGGGTCATCTTGCTAGGAACTACATAGTCAGACCAAGGAGAAGGGATGCCACTTATCTTCAGACTCAGCTGCTGATTGCTCAAAAGGAAGAAGCAGGAATCCAACTCCAAGCTGAAGAGTTTGATTTAATGACTGCTGTAGGGGATCTTGATGAGATTAAAGAAGTCAATGCAAACTGCATCTTGATGGCTAATTTGCAGCAAGCATCGACATCGGGTACTCAGACTGACAACGCTCCCGTCTATGACTCAGACGGATCAGCTAAGGTACACCATTATGACAATTGCTATAATAATGATATATTCAATATGTTCACTCAAGAGGAGCAGTATACTGAGCTACTCGAGCCCATTCCTGAACCACACTAAGTACAACAGAATGACAGTAATGTTATTCCTGTGGTTTCTAATATGGAACAAGGTGGGGGAACAGTAGAATAACATCCTGCAACTATTGAGGAAACACGTGCTTATTTTGAGTCATTATATAACAATTTGGCTATTGAAGTTGAGAAAGTCAACACAGTCAATCGCATGTTGAGAGAAACTAATGCTGATTTGACCACTGAGCTTGCTAGATATAAAAATCAAGAAAAGTGCTTTGAAATTAGTCAAGAAAAATATGTCAAACTTGAAAGGTGTTATCAAAAGTCTGTTTATCAAGAGCAATGTCTTACTAAAAGATAAATGCACTTCGCTTAAGTTCCAGTAAACAAATAATGACTTTGAATGAGGAAATTTCAAATTTAAATAACCATCTTTCAAAAGAAAAGTCAAATGTTTCTTCTCTTCATGAAGAAAAGAAAAAGTTGAAGTCTGATTTCAAAATACTCGAAGACAAGCTTCTTGATAAACAAATTTAACTTGAGAATAAAATAAAGGAATTAGATAATATTTTGGTAAAAATGGGTCAATCGATTCAAACGATGCACATGCTTTCACCTAATCCAGACTTGTTTTACTACACCGAATAGAAAATGGCTTTGGGTTATCAAAATCCTTTTTATCTCAAGCAAGCTCAACAGAAACAACAAAGTTTGTATAATGGAAAAGTTTTATTAGAAAAGCATGATCCTCCTGATGTGTATGATTCGGAGGAGACACTGCAACTTGCTCAAGAGAGTTGCTTAAAAATAAAACAATTGAACAAAGAAATAAAACCAGAAAATTATACAAAGATTAATCATCTTCCGGGGGTTTTTATTTCTTAAACAACCAAGTCACGTAAAGAGTTATATTTTTCAAATACTTCCAAAAATGGCCAATGTTTCTAAATCAATTTCAATACCAAATTAAGAGTTTTCGGATGATAGTACACCAAGTGTTGCATGAAAATTTCTAAATGATGTAAAAAGCACCATTGTGACTCTTCAACGTCTTATTAAACAAAAAATGACTTTAGATATACACAATTGGTCGTCTTCTGTTCACCAGGAGATTTACAAAATTGTAAAAGATGAAATTTTCCCTATCGTTAACCAAGTTGATACTAGAGTACAAAATTTCGAAATACAATTTTTGAAAGAAGCAGTCAAATTTGTTTGAGACTTCAAATCTCTTGCAAAAGAAGCCGATGAATCTCTTGCTAAGCACAAGACTTTAAAATTTGAAATTGAGCGTCTTTTAAGAACAATTGTCAGTCAGGATATTATGTCTATTGTGCAAAGTAATTCTGTTGTAGATACATCAAATCTCCAAACTGAGCTTAAACGTATGAAAGAACGATTTGAAAATTGTATCATTAAAAAGGAAATGAATATCTAAACTGAATGATTGTATAAAAAATTTGATGAATGCAAATATGACCAATATCGACTATAAAGCTTATAATGAACTGCAACAAAAGATCAACGTTTGCAAGCTCGATTGGAGATGTCATGGGTAAATGAAGGATACACCATGTGTATCAAATACCCCTTTGATCCTTTGTCTTTGAAACTAGATTAATGAAACGTGAATTAAAGTTTTAAGGTTTTGAATTATGCTAAAGAAAATGCTCTCTTAAGACACATACACTAACCTGTTATCCTCTATCTCTGTGACATGGGCTCAAACCAAAACAATAATTGACTCTTTGCAAGATAAATTACATGACACGATCTATGAAAATGCTAAGTTAAGAGCTCAGTTATTTGATAAGACTTCTGAATAAAAGGACACCACCAAAGCTACGAGTATGAATACTTAGTTTAGAAAGCAATAAATTTTGGGAAAACCACCTTCTTCTTCTTCTGGATTAAAACTCTATTCAGTAACTCCTTTTCCAAAATCTAAGGGTCTTCCCAAGATCGATGAGACACATGCTTTGTCAAAACCAGTCACTTTAAACTCGGTACCCACACCACAAGGTCAAAAGTTGTGAAAAATGATAATGTGATTGCCCCAGGAATGTTTAGGATTAATCCTTTTAAGCCTTCTAGGGAAGAAAAGTCTGTGCCTAACAAACCCATTAAAGTAAGCGTTAGGACAAAACCGATCACTGTTTCACAACCTTATGTCATCACTAAGAAAGATGTTAATTCTAATTCAAGAGTTTCGGTCTTCTAAGAGTATACAACACTGCTAAGACCAGAAGACCACAGCCTAGGAGCAATACAAAGATTGATAGGGTCCCCTATGCGTCTTAGAGTAGTTGCATCAAGAATAAAGATGTTGAAGTAGAAGAACACCATAAGAATTTATTGCTTTCTAAGAATAAGAGACATAAGTCATCTGAATGTAATAACGTTAAGCTTGCTATTCGGAATGATAAATCTGAAGTTATTTGTGCTATGTGTAAGCAATGTTTAATTACTGCAAATCATGATGTCTGTGTGCTTAATTATGTGAATGGCATGAATTCTCATGGCAAGAAACAAAAGGCAAATGTTTCAAACATTGCAAATCAAACAAAACCCAATCCAAAGGCCTCAAAACCTAAGAAAGTAGGGTCCAAACAAAGACTTGCTTCACCTAAGCCTAAGAAACCTATAACATTCCTTAGGTGGTCACCAACTGGAAGATTTTTTGACCTTAAAGGAAAAATAATCGCATCTAGTGAATCTGAGTGTCAATCTGACTGCTCCAATGGTGATCATGAATGTACTTCTAACCCTTAGGAACCTACAAAAAAATGGTTTCCAAATTCTACTTTTTCTTTGGCTGGTCATTCAAATTTGTTTATGGTGCGTCGACTCGGGATGCTCAAAGCATATGACAGGAAATCTGAAGCTTCTCATAAATTTCGTTTGAAAGTTCCTGGGAACCGCCCGCTATAGAAATGATCATTTGCTGCTATTCTGTGTTTTGGTGATCTTTAATAGGGAAATATTCTGATCACCAAGGTTTATTTCGTTGAGGGCTTGGGGAACAACCTGTTCTCGGTTGGGCAGTTTTATGATTAAGATTTAGAGATCGCTTTTAGAAGGAACACATGTTTGGTCAGAAACTTAGAGGGAGTTGATTTATTAAAAGGAAATCACACAACAAACCTTTACACCATCAACCTCCATGAAATGGCCACTATATCTCCAATTTGCCTCATGGCTCATGCTACTTCTACCAAGTCTTGGTTATGGCATCAACGATTATCCCACCTCAATTTTAACACTATAAATGACCTTGCCAGACATGATCTCGTCACCGGTCTTCCAAAGTTCAAATATCATAAAGAACATCTTTGTCCCTCATGTGAGCAAGGAAAAAGCAAAAGGGCATCTTACCCACCCAAACCAGTTCCAAATTCTAAGCAGAGGTTACACCTTCCTCATATGGATTTGCGTGGTCCAATGAGAGTCGAAAGCATAAATGGGAAGCGGTATGTTCTGGTGATAGTGGATGATTACTCTCGTTACACATGGGTACACTTTCTCAGATCAAAAGATGAAGCACCAGAACTAATTAAAAACTTTTTGAAGAAAATTACCGTCCTTTTCACCAAGCATCTTCTGTCAAGATACCTCAACAAAATGGTGTAGTGGAATAAAGAAACCGCACACTAGTGGAGGCTGCTAGAACAATGTTGATTTTTTCTCATACACTGTTATTCTTATGGGATGAAGCAATTGCTACTGCGTGCTACACTCAAAACCGCTCCATTATTCACCGTCGATTTGGCAAAACACCATATGAGCTTATTAACAGCAGAAAACCGGATATCTCCTTTCTACATGTATTCGGGGATCTCTATTATCCTAAGAATGATCGTGAAGATATTGGGAAGCTTGGTGCAAAGGGTGATATTGGCTTCTTCATTGGTTATTCTACCAATTCTCGTGCTTACAGAGTTTACAATCGAAGGACAAAGAAAATCATGGAGACAATGAATGTGACATTTGATGAGCTTTCAGCTATGGCTTTTGAACAAAGCAGTTCAAAACATGGGCTTCAAAGCATGACTTCTGGACAAATCAGTTCAGGACTCGATCTTACTTATGCTCCGTCAATAATAACAACTCAACAACCAATTAAATGTGAATTAGATTTACTATTCGAAGCTATGTATGATGATTACATTGGTGGTCAACCGTTAACTGCTCCAAGAACTATTCCGGCTGCTCAAGCACCTTAAGTTCTTCAGACTCCAACTACATCTACAACAACAGCATACACCGCACCGACACCAACAAATTCAACCTCTCAAGCTACAAATATTCTAAACACTTCACAGGATGTTGACGAGCTCGAAACACAACAACAACATGGTCAGTAACAAGATAATCAAGCTCCACTCCAACCTGAAACAGTTGCTGATAATGTTCCAGATGCTATGCTCAATGGAAATACGTTTGTTAATTCTTTTGAAACTACATCCACAAGTGCTGCTGAATCATCATCTTCACAATATGTGGATCCATCGAACATGCATGCGTTTTATCAACCTTACTGATAACGCCTAAATTATACATGTTTTCGACGGTGTTATTTATATATATTTGATCATTTCTCATGAACTTTCGGTACTTAATCAAGTATATTTGCTATTATATGTTCTAGGTATGTGTCGTGGAAGAAAACAGAAGAAAACATGAAGATTTGAAGCTTAAACAAAGAATTAAACTCAAGCTGAATGCTTCCCGACATCTGTTCACTGTTTCGGCCATAACTCGGTTATACAAACTCCGTTTGACGCGATTTTGGCGGGCACGCGAAGAGAATTAAACTATCTACAACTATGAAAAAGGCCAAGTGCTAAAAGTGAAAAAGTGCGGCGGTTTTACCCAAAGTTCGGCGCACTTTTAAGTCTGTAAGAAAATTAAAGGCAATTAAATGCTAAGTGCATTAACACCCGATGTGCGGCGCACAAATAAGTTTGTGTAGTGTACTTTGGCCCCTGAATAGCCTATAAAAATCCTCCTAGCCTCTCTCATTTCACACACTCTCATATAAATAAATCCCATTCATTTAGAACACTTAGAAAATGTGTTTTTGGTGATCTTGGCTTGACAAACCAAGGAACCACACACCCCTTCAAACCACCATTGATAACACCATCGTCTACCACCACTCTTCACCATCAAACCTAGATTTTGATCCATCTAAGGAAGTAGTATTGAAGTGTAATTCGAATCTATAAGCGACTGTGACAGAATTCTTATAGTTTTCGGATTTACTTTGAATATAATATAGTTTTCATTGGGAAAACTTGTGAAATCATCAATATTTGCTCTTGAAGTGTGTATAAATCTTGTTTATCTTTTGAATATGATCTTTACTGAATTCATGATGAATGTTATGTGTTTTGTTACTTGTTTAATCATAGAGTAGTCATCATGTGTTTGTTTGGGCAATATGTGATCTTGGATATGGAGCGTTTGGATATGTGTTTATTGAAATGGTTAAACATGATTTTCTAATATTATGAGTTTATCATTTTTTAATATGGTTGTTATAAATATGAACATGGAGTAGTTGTATTATGTTTGTTTGGGCAATATGTGATCTTGGATATGGAGTGTTTGGATACTTGTTTATTGAATTGGTAAAACATATTTTATATAGGGTAAATGGCGAAAGTTTCTTTTAATATGTGTTTTATCATTCCATTACTATATGGGTTATAAATAACTCATAAAGCAAAAGGATTGTGTTATTAATCGATATAATTACTCGTTATATTTAAAGGCCGAAAGGATTTGTAACTTGTGTTATCTTTTTTCTCTAAACTTATAAACACTATTCCAAACACATCATTATCTTAGTGATCATTGCTCTAACCTAACATACTTTAAAAATCCTTGCTGAATCATCTCTTCATTGCTTTCTTTGCATTATTCGATATATGCTCGTCTTGGTTAATTTGATACGTGACAATCATCTTAGCCTTAGCACCTTAATTACAAACTGTGAAAACTTCAATTCTCGTAGAACGACCTGGACTTACCTAAAGCTATACTATACACGAACGGGTATACTTCCCGAGTGTTGTGTTTTTAGTAAAAATCGATATTTCTAGTATTATAAATTTAAAGCTTGTAAAACACACATCAAGTTTTTGGCGCCGTTGCCGGGGAATTGTTTAAGTTGTTATCAGTTTCTTTATTGTTTTAGGTGCTATTTTGTTTCATAAAATTTTCAAACTCGGGTCGTTCGTTTTCTGGCAAAGAAAACCTAATATCGTTTTTTCTTTAGGATGTACGACCGCACATCCTATTAGTGCGCCTGTTTTCCTGAAAAACCCAGGAAAGTAGCCCGTTCTTTACAAAAGTATGCCGCATTTCTGCAAAAAACAGATTATTATTTTAAAAACCAATAAACCAAACCACCAATATGCTAGTCTTAGGTTCTATAATCATTTGCAAAATGTATTTTATCTGATTATATGCCTTGCGTATTTGTAATTATCTAGTTTATCATTAATATTCAAAAAAACATAAAATTTCAGGAAGTCGGCGCACTTTTCCTAAAGACGCCGCCACCTATCAAAAAAATCTTTATTTATCTATCCTTATTTGTGCTATACGATTAATTAAATTAATTTATACCTATTTTTATATAAAATCTATAATAATAATAAATTATAAAAATAAATATATAAAAATAATTTATTTTATTTTGAATATTATCCTATTAGCCTTAATTATATATATATATATATATATATATATATAAATGTCTTTTTGCAAAATGCTTAACGTATTGTTAAATTCCTATATCTTTCAGAATATAACTACTAAGGTTCTAATATTATAACTTATAATAAAAATTTAATAAAAAGGGTCTTAGTAAATTTAAAAATTATTCAAAAAGAAACCCCATTCATGGAAACGATCCACAAATCTTTTTCCAACGAACATCCATATCGTTAATGACTCGAAGAGGATGTCGAACATCAACCCGATTCACCACACTAAGAAATGATAATTATAGACCCCGATGATCAGCCTATGTGGGAAAATGCTAAGACTGTAGCACCGACTCCTAATTCTGCCTTTATTCAAGCCGAAGTTGATGACAACTTTGTTATCAATAGTACCCACTTGAAAATGATTCGGGAAAATAAATTTGATCGTCAACTGCGGGCCGATCCGCATGACCATATCCACGAATTTCTCGCAATTAGCGACATGTTCAAATACGGTGAAACTCAAAGCGAAGCCGTAAAGCTTTTAATATTTCCCTTTTCCTTGTGCGATAAAGCTAAAACCTAGTTTAAAAAACTTAATGAAGAGTCTATAACATCGTGGGAACAAATGAGAAGAGCTTTTATAAACAAATTCTTTCCACCTTCGTTGTTTAACCGTCTTTTACTTGAAATCAGAAGTTTCTCTCAACTCATATGTGAAAGTATAACCGACGCTTGGTTACGACTCAAGAGCATGCTTCGAAAATGTCAAGGGCACGGTTTGACCAAAGGAGCTATTATTCAAATATTCTATCACGGTCTAGACGAACCCACTCAAGGAATCTTGGATGAAACAGCGGAAGGAATCTTCTTCTACAAAAGTCCAAATCAAGCTTTTTAATTTCTTGATGACAAAGTCCTTTTCAAACTTGATTGGTCCACTAAATCTCAAAACAAACATCAACAAAAATCTGTTTCTTTCGCTGATGGAAGTAATAGCAATGATGATAACTATCGATTAATGAAAAAGTTGGAAGCTCTAAAAGTAAAAATGGATTCTCAATTCCAAAGCTAAAAAGAGGAGATGCATGAGATGTGTAAGATTTATAATAACTGTGGAGGTGATTATGCTTCTAAGAACGATGACACGCCGATGTGTGAACGTCATGAAGCAAATTACATCCAATCTGAAGGTTATCAAAACCGAGATTCTCATAATTCATTTTCTCGCCAACCCCAATCAAAAAATGATTCTGAGAAATCAATTACAGAATTAAACAATGATGTGAAAAATGATCTCGAAGATTTCAAAAGATGTATCCGTAGCATGAGGACTGATTATGATAAACTTTATGACAAAGACGATCGTAAAACCACTAGTGTTTTACCCAACAAAAAGTCTAAAACCGTCAAACCTCAACCTAGGACAGATCTTGAGAAATTCATCACCAAATTCTCGGATAGTCAAAGAGTTACAAATATGTTTGTCAAGAACAATGTTAATAATATAATTATAAAAATGAAGCAAAATGAAAAGAATTGTCAAACTATCTATAAAAACCTGGAAAGAAAAATAGATGAGTGGGAGAAATCTCAAAATGTCTTTTCAAAACAAACCAATAGGACTGACCCGCCTCCTCGTCATGCTCACACCGAGCAAGTGAATGCCACATTCACCGAGAGGGGAAAGTCTGATGATTCTCTGAAAATTCAAACACTTCCTCCTATCATCGTTAAAGATAAACCAATTAAGACATCGAAAGGAAACTATCACATGGTCAAAACAAAAGAATATCCATTCTGTGAGTATACCAAAGACCCCATACCCTCAACGTTTAAATGTGGATCATTCCCACTTAAACCGTGTTGTCAAGGTATCCTGAATCAAGTTAACAAAAAGAATAGTAGTAGTAGTAATAGTAAATAATAACAAACCTATAAAAAATACTAATATATATATATATAAAACAAAAAAAATTGCAGTTTGATAAGTTTGATGTGCATGGGCCCGTGTGTTTCTCACTCGATTTTAGCATCCAAAAAGAAATTTAAATGAACTTTGTGGGTGTGTTCGCTGTAAACCCTCACGAGACTATAACTCGTCTACTCGGGACACCGAGGGGTTTAAAGGCTTGTTGCATGCGCTAAATGCAACTGTGTTTCCTGCGAAAGTGCGCTTTAGTATTTTACGGTTTTCGTAGTTGTGTCTATTTTGCAGATTAAATAAAACAGGTAGAGCTTGGATTGGTGGTTGTCATTTTACACTTGGAGACTTATATAATTGGAGTATTATATTACATGTGGTAGAATTCACATGCTTGGCATTTTGTTTCGTGTCATATCCTTCAGAATTCAATCAAAAACTTAAGAACCCCGGGAAGTATCGTTTTCCCTTAATTTTTCCTATTTTCTATATTTATCAGTTCTTACATTAAGGGCAATGTTCAAATTAAGTGTGGAGGGGTAGCAAATAGGAAAAATTAATCATGTCCCTCCATGTTTGCCCTGCAGAAATTTTCATACATTCAACTGATATTTTCTGGAAAATTAAAAAAAAATTATATTGCTTTCAAAAAACTTAAAAAATGCATACGCTTAGTAAGGCAAATCCAACTGGATTGACATTTTAACTAGCACAAAAATCCACAAAAACTGTCACTAAATTGTTTGAGATATTTAGCCTTTAAAGAATTCGGGTTTATCCATCTTTGATACCAGATAACTTTTGCCTTTAGCTTTTGTTCGAGTTAGGGTTTGAATGCAGTATATGTGTCAATTCGTCGTTATGGATGTGTACGTATTGGTCTTTGTCGCCTATTTCTGGGACATTGGTATTGGTATATAAAGTTATGATGAGTGGGATGGTAATTTGGTAGCTCCAGAACTTGTGCTTGATCATCATTTACTAGACCGTAGTGAGGTTAAATTATAGACAAAGTCGTATGATAAGAGGTGAAATAAATCCATATGCAAACATGTATCTGCATCACTCACTTTTAGTGTTGAGATCCCCAAAGTATCCCAAGAGCAAGAAAAATATGCTCAATGAAGAAGAAGTTTTGTGTCAGCCTTAGTTATCGCAACATCTGGAATGAAAAGAAATCTTTAAAGAAAAAAAGAAGAAAAAAAGAGAAAAGAAAAATTAATAAAGTTCAAAGTATAAGGCAAAGTTCTAGCACATGGAATCAAGTATCTGCTATTCACCCTCATCATTATCACGTTTTGCCTCTTTGAGATTTTTGTCTAGGTGCTCACGCCACAACGGGCATGTTTATGTGTCTAGTACAAGCATATGGTAGCGACCTAGATTATTTTTGTGAAATTGAGTGACTTCAAAAATATAAAACCCTATCTGAGTGACTCGTATGAATTAAAAAACAAACACTTTCCCTATGCGAGGTGCTCTGTTATATGTATATGCCTAAAAAGTTATAAAACTGGTAAACACTTGTTAATGCTAAAATGATTTTTTCTCCAAGTCATGATAAATGATCTTATTTTTTCCGTTTTGATTTCTTGAGGGCAAGCAATAGCTAAGTGTGGAGGGAATTGATAACGCCTAAATTATACATGTTTTCGACTTTTTGGCGACGTTATTTATATATATATTTGATCATTTTTCATGAACTTTCGGTACTTAATCAAGTATATTTGCTATTATATGTTCTAGGTATGTGTCGTGGAAGAAAACGGAAGAAAATACGAAGATTTGAAGCTTAAACGTAGAAGTAAACTCAAGCTGAATGCTTCCCGACACTTGTTCACTGTTTTGCCCATAACTCGGTCATACGAACTCCGTTTGATGCGATTCTGGTGGCCACGCGAAGAGAATTCAATTATCTACAACCATGTATAAGGCCAAGTGCTGAAAGTGAAAAAAGTGTGACGGTTTTACCCAAACTACGGGGCACGTTTGAGTCTGTAAGAAAATTAAAGGCAATTAAATGCTAAGTGCATTAACACCCGATGTGCGGCGCATAAATAAGTTTCTGCAGTGGGGGGAATTACATATATATCCCTAATTTGCAGAGAAATTACATATATATCCAAACTAACTTAATTTTTACATATATATCCCTCATTTTATTTCAAAATTACGTATATATCCTTCTTCTTTTTTTAATTCTCGAAAATTTCTAAAAAAATACTTTGGCCCCTGAATAGCCTATAAAAATCCTCCTAGCCTCTCTCATTTCACACACTCTCATATAAATAAATCCCATTCATTTAGAACACTTAGAAAATGTGTTTTTGGTGATCTTGGCTTGACAAACCAAGGAACCACACACCCCTTCAAACCACCATTGATAACACCATCGTCTACCACCACTCTCCACCATCAAACCCAGATTTTGATCCATCCAAGGAAGTAGTATTGAAGTGTAATTCGAATCTATAAGCGATTGTGACAGAATTGTTTATAGTTTCTGGGTTTACTTTGAATATAATATAGTTTTCATTGGGAAAACTTGTGAAATCATCAACATTTTCTCTTGAAGTTGGTATAAATCTTGTTTATCTTTTGAATATGATCTTTATTGAATTCATGATGAGTGTTATGTGTTTTGTTACTTGTTTGATTATGGAGTAGTCATCTTGTGTTTGTTTGGGCAATATGTGATCTTGGATATAGAGCGTTTAGATATGTGTTTATTGAAATGGTTAAACATGATTTTCTAAGTGTAAAGGCCGAAATGATACTTATAAACTTATGCTTTATCATTCCACTTATTATATTGGTTATAATAACTTATAAAGGCCGAAAGGATTTATAACTTGTGATAACTCTATTTTCTAAACTTATAAACACTATTCCAAACACATCATTATCTAAGTGATCATTGCCTAAACAAATATACCTTAATCATTTGTTTGAATCATCTTTTAATTACTTTCTTTAAAACATTCGATATATGCAAGTTTGGTTAATTTGATCCGTGACAATCTTATTAACCTTAGCACCTTAATTACAAACTGTGAAAACTTCAATTCCTATGAAATGACCTAGAATTACCTAAAGCTATACTATACATGAACGAGTATACTTCTCGAGTGTTATATTTTTAGTAAAAATCCGTATTTCTAGTTATTATAAATTTAAAGCTTAGAAAACCCACATCACTTACCCTCACAAATTTCAATGGACTAGGGATCATCCTCTGGAACAAGTGATAGGAGAACCCTCACGGCCAGTTTTGACAAGGAATCAACTCCGAACAGATGGTGACATGTGCATGTATACATTAACTGTGAGCACTATGGAACCAAAGAATGTCAAAGAAGCTATAACCGACCCTGCATAGATTGAATTTATGCAAGAAGAGCTTCTCCAATTCAAATGGCTTGATGTATGGGTGTTAGTTCCTGCTCCAGATAACATAAAACCCCTTACTTTGAAATGGTTATTCAAAAACAAGCATGATGAAGAGAACACAGTCATCCGAAACAAGACTCGTCTGGTTGTGAGAGGGTACCACCGAGAGGAAGGAATAGATTTCGAAGAATCCTTCGCTCCGTTGCTAGAATGAATGCTATCAAGATATTTGGCCTACGTTGCACACAAATCGTTCACTGTGTTTCAAATGGACGTGAAAACTGCTTTCTTACATGGTACGCTAAAAGAAGAAGTGTATGTGTGTCAACCTAAAGGTTTCATCGATTCTGATCATCTAAGACATGTCTACAAGTTAAAGAAGGAACTATATAGGTTAAACCAACCACCAAGGGCATGGTACGACGAATTGTCAACATTTCTCATACAGAATCACTTCTTCAAAGTCAAAATTGATCCAACGTTATTTATAAGGCTCTTCGACGATGACATCTTAGTGGTACAGGTCTATGTTGATGATATTATCTTTGGTTCTACAAACCCTAGGTACACCCAACTATTTTCTGACCTCATGAAATACCGCTTCGAAATGTCAATGATGGGGGAAATGATGTTTTTCCTTGGTTTACAAGTTAACTAATCCTCATGTGGCATCTTCATAAACCAGTCCAACTACGTGTTAGAAATCCTTAAAAAATTTAGTGATTTCGTTGGAACTCCAATGGAGATCAAAGACAAACTTGACCTAGATCAAAATGGAACTCTAGTCGATGCAACGAAATATCGTAACATGATTGGTGTCCTAATGTATCTTACATCAAGAAGATCGGACATTGTACATGCTACTTGTTTATGTGCTCGGTACCAGGCTAAGCCAACCGAGAAGCACCTCAAGGAGGTTAAAAGGATCTTCCATTATCTTCGGAGAACTGTTAATATGGGTCTCTGGTATACGAAGGATTTTGGTTTTGAACTAACCAGATTTTCAGATGCTGATTATGCGGGATGTAAAGACACCTTCAAGAGTACTTCTGGTAGAGCTCAATTTTTAGGTGAAAAGCTGAAGAGCTGGTCATCAAAGAAACAAGATTGTACGACGTTGTCAATCGCGAAAGGAAAATATATGTCTCTGTCTGCTTGTTGTACCCATGTCCTTTGGATGCGGACACAGTTAACAGATTATGGCTTTCACTTCAACAAGATTCTAATCTATTGTGATTCGAAATCAGCCATAGCCATATCCTGCAACCCGGTTCAACACTCGAGAACAAAGCACATCGTTGTCCGCTACCATTTCATAAAGGAACAAGTAGAAAAGGTTATGATTGAACTGTATTTTGTCAAGACGGATTACCAACTGGCCGACCTCTTCACCAAAGCTCTTCCAGTGGATCGATTTAACTATTTGGTTCGTCGCCTTGGTATGCGCAACTTATCTCCTCCGGAACTTGAATGTCTTGCAAAATCTCGGTAATTCTTTGTATATATTTTATGAGAAAAGAAAAATATAAAAATATAAAACCTATAAAAGCAAAATACAAAATCAAAAAATTTTAAAAATACCAAAAACAATCTTCTACGACATGTCTCTCGACAATCGATAACATTTGAGCACCTAGAAATGTTGATTAATATTAACACGGGTGAATAAATGAAGTTCGAGCGAGAGTTTCAAATGCTTTCAAAACATGTCCTTTCAAAAAAATTTCTCTACGACTTCTAAGTAAATGTCAGCTTAGGACTCAGTCTCTAAAGAAAGGAAAATGTTCATTTATGTACATTTATCCTAAACAACGGGAAGTTCACATCTTTTCGGTCTTGAGCAATGTCATGTAAACATTCCAAGTTTGTGAATGCTCAAGAGAAGCACCAAGAAAATGATAATTAATAAGATACATATAAAATCATTTTCTGTTGAGCACAATTTTTCAAGATATTTTCAAAATGAAAATTTCAAATTCTTTCAAAATTGTGTGCTCAACAAACTCCCACTCCAAGTTTTCACTATAATATTTTTTCGAGGGGGAGTATAATAATAAGATCCATTCTGCATGCTCGTGTGTTATCCCAAGACTTAGTTAGACTCATGTGAATTACAGGACATTAACTTGTTTTTTAATTTATTAATTGTCAAGAATTGTCACAACATATGCAATTTTTGAGAAGGAGAATAGTGATTAAAATGTGATCAGCACGGATTAATAATGGATACGATCTTCAATCTATAAGTGTGATCCCAAACATGCATGTGCAAAACTCTTTCATAATATGGTGCATATGTGTAGGGGAGCTTTTTGGTAACTCTAAAAACTCTTAATGTGTCATAAATGATTTCTCAAATACATTGATTGATTTTTCAAATGGTTTTATGGATCTTCATGGCAATACCCAAAGACTGACCAACTGTTGTCTCTCAAGGAGTTATAAGGCGGTTAAGGTTAGGTATATTCGTTCCATGATCCAGCCAGAACCAGAGGGATCTACCCAGGAACACTCCATTAGATAGAGTAGAAGTCCTAGGTATGATTGAAAAAAGGTGTAAAGTGAGATCGTGAAGAATGTTATCCAAGGCATGAGTTATCACCAAAACTGTCAAGTCCAAAGACTTGTACCACCAAGGACGTGTGGTGTAAGTAGTGTAGTAACCCTTGGGGACTTGTTTTGCCAAGTCCCCAAAACTATAACCACACAAGGACTGTGGGTGCAATAACACAAGACACTTTGAGGGACCGATTTTGCCAAAACTCCAAACCCACACCCTGTTATACTCAAACAACTTTTCCCGCTTTTTTTTCCCCCCAACCCAACTCACGGGTGTGTAACCTTGTTTTTACCCTGTAAACTTTCACCACCACCATGGGTAAATCCCCCCCCCCTCCTCCAACTAACTTCCCAGCTGTAAGAGTGTCAGTTTGCAATCTCACATCTCCCAAAAGCCCATATCGACGGGTTTGATGATAAGAACAAGCACCAAGGCAAAATAGAGGGCCAGGATTTGTTTGCTTTGCCCCTCTCACACAACAAACACAAAGACTCAGTTATAAAAGAAGAAGAAGACAGAAGAAAAGGGTGAGTTTTTTTTAGTTTAATTTTCAGTTGTAATTTTTCGTATTTTTAAAGCATTTTCTTTTAAATTTAATTACTTGCACTTTGTAATCTTTAGCCTGTATTTTACTACTTGAGTAAATGAAAACTCCAGATTTTAAAGTTTCAATTGTCTTTCATTTTCAACTTTAAGCCATTTTCACTTCAATAAGCTCTAATAAAAGCTCATTTGAGCTTATTCTTGTTGAAAAGCTCAAATTCAGTTAAAGACTTGTCAAAAGTCATTCAGTCACTGGTTTTGTTTATTTTATATCAAAATATGAACACTTGAGTTCATTTGATAAAAGTTTGGAGGTTCAAGAGAGTAATAAGCTAAAAAAGCTTATTGAGCTTTTAAGCTCAGGTTTAGAGGCTAAGGAGCCATTAGGTTCAGGTTTTAAGTCACTCACGAATCAACAAGAGTGGCTTGGTTCTGAGACAACAAAAAAACCAAGGTTTCATTTCTCAAATTTCATTCTAGCTTAATTTTTAGCTTAAAACATTTGCTTATTTACTCTCCATTCCTGTCAATTCTTTGCAAACATGTTTGTTTAGACTTGTTATTTATATGTTTTAAGTTTTCATTGAATAAATGTGTGTAATCTCAGTTTTTTTTTTTTTTTAATATCTTAAAACTGCCAAGGTTATGGTAAAAAGCTAGGTGATAAAGTGCTTAAATTCCATTAATAAGCTGACAAGTTTTAGTTTTAAAATAGCTTTAATGATGTTAATTAAGTAAAGTAATTAAAAGGGTTTTAATAATTTTAGTGTTAAAATAGATTTTAATGTCCCTTTAGTTTGACAGCTTAAAGTAAAGGGGTGTTTGAAGATTCATTAAAGATTTCTCAAAAATTGCTCGTCCTCTCACCAAGTTGCTTAAAAAAGATACTCCATTCGAATTCGATGATTAATGTCACAACGCATTCAAGTTATTAAAAGAAAAGCTCACATGTGCTCCTGTGATCATAAGCCCGAACTGGAATCTTCCATTCGAACTCATGTGCGATGCAAGTGATTTCGCAGTCGGAGTAATCTTAGGTTAAAAAGATGGTAAAAACTTTCACCCAATCCACTTTGCAAGTAAAACTCTCAATGCAGCTCAACAAAACTATACAATCACTAAAAAAGAACTTATGGCTGTAGTCTTTGCATTTTAGAAATTTCAATCCTATCTGGTATTATCAAAGACGATCGTGCACACTGATCACTCAGCTCTTAGGCACCTATTCAAGAAACAAGATGCTAAGCCATGCCTTATTCGTTGGAAATTAAAGACAAAAAAGATACAGAATGTTACTGCCGATCACTTATCTCAGATTGAAAATGATGAAACAAGTGATGACAGTGAAGTTGACGATAACTTTCCTAGAGAAACTCTCATGGAAATAAACACTAGAGACGAACCATGGTTCGCAGACTTTGCAAACTATTTGGTAAGTGATATCATACCCAAAAGAATGACATACCAGCAAAAGAACAATTTTTCCTCTGACCTCAAACACTACTTCTTGGAGGAACCCTACCTTTTTAAAGTATGTTCTGATAGTATGATCAGACGTTGTATCTCTGGACCATAAACTCGAACCATTTTAGATCAATGTCACCACGAACCCACCAGTGGACATTATGGATGAAATACAACCGCTAAAAAAGTCTTAGACTTAGGCTTTTACTGGCCAACCATCATCAAAGAAGTTCATACTCAAGTTCGCCTTTGCGAAGCATGTTAAAAGACAAGAAATATTTCAAAACGTGATGAGATGCCCTTAAACAGTATTCAAGTATGCAAAATTTTTGACATATGGGGTATCGATTTCATGGGGACCTTTCCCAAAATCATATAAATTTGAATACATCTTAGTCGTTGTATACTATGTATCTAAATGGGCCGAAGCACAAGCTCTACCAACAAACGATTCCTGAGTTATTACTTTTTTGAAAAAACTATTATGTCGTTTCGGAATGCCCAAAGCTCTCATAAGCGACCGAGGAATACATTTCTGCAACAAAATAATGGAGAAAACCATGAAAAGATATGGAGTTAACCACCGATTCTCTACATCAATAAAAGAATGTGGGAGATTGTAAAATATATAGATGAGCTAAAAGGGTTAGTTAAAGGAATAATGGACCGACTTATTGAGGAATGAATTGTGGGGATTGTGGGTGGGGAGGATCAAGAAAGGATGGGTTGGGAGCTCTACATCGTTACCACCCTCCAACACACACACAAAGTTGAAAACACAACGAGAGCCCTTAAAAAATAATTCTTGAAAAACCGTTCAGCGACGATAATCCTGCTATCTGGTCAAGAAAACTTGATGAAGCCGTATGGGCATTTCGAACAGCTTACATAAACGACAAGTAACAAGACAGCCAACCGTCACAGGGGACACGCGCATACAAACTCGTTATATGGTAAAAACTGCCAACCTGCCGTTGAAACTAACACACGTGCATACTTGGGGCTTCTAAAAAACTGTAAACCGCGATATCTCACCGCTGCTGGTTACAAAGAATGTTCTCAATTACACAAGTTAGACTAATTTAGACATCAAGCCTATGAAAACGCCTTCTAACAAGGCCATGAGCGCGCCAAGTCTGGCATAGATAGATAAGAACTCAAGATGAGAAAAAATTCCAAACATGGAACACAAAATGTGCTTTTTTTCATTCAAATATCAATTTCCAAATACAACCGAAGCTCAGATCTCGTTGGCTAGGACCATACGTAGTAAAACATTAATATCTATTCGGATATGTTGAACTATATGGAAAAGATGGAAAATATTCAATGTTAACGGCCACAGACTAAAACTATATCTTGAAGAAGAAGACTATAATGACCAAACAGGAGGAATCATTCCTCCCTTAGCGAGTTCTGCACAATGAATGACCCATAAGCAGAGTCTAGCTAACGACTGCTCTTAAAAAATAAAGCGCTTCTCTGGAGGCAACCTGTCTTTATATCAATATGAGAGAGGGGGGGGTGTATGCTCTCCATTCATTCTCCACTCATCCACTTATTTTTATTTTCTAAAAAAAAACCACCAAATATTTATTTTTTGTGACTTTTTGTAATTACTTTATGCAGTAAATCAAGCTTGAAGCCTTTGGAAAATTATAGTGTGTGCTCCGCGGATAGCTTTATGCAAGCAGTACCGATTATCTCTATGCCTTGAGAAGTACCATTTCCCTTAATTTTTCCTATTTTTCTAGTCTTTATCCAGTTATCATATTGAGGGCAATGTTCAACTTAATGTGGAGGGGAGCAAATAGGAAAAATTAATCATATCCCTCCATTATATAGGCTTGCCCAAAAAATTTTTCAAACTGCATCACTTTATGGAAACTTAACAAACGATAATATTCTTTTCTTTTAAAATAGACTAGAAATATTGCTCTATGTTAAAGCAAGTCCCCCAACCGATAACAGCTAAAACTACACAAAAACTAGTTATCGCACTAAATGTGAGAATTTAAAGCCTTCAAAAAGAATTCGGAGTAACCCACCTTTGGTAAAGGTAGGGGGATGGTGTTATGAAGTGGAGAAGAGTGCTAGGCGATGTGAAGGGAAAGGGACGGAGGGAGATCGGAATGGGGTTTGGAGGGGGTGGCTTTGTGTGCAATGTTCAACTTAAGTGTGGAGGGGAGCCAAATAGGAAAAATTAATCATATCCCTCCATGTTTGCGCTGCCAAAAAATTTTCAACTGATATTTTATGGAAATCTTAAAAAACGTATATTTTCTTTTCTTTTAAATATAAAATATTGCTCTTAGTAAGGCAAGTCCAACCCGATTAACACTAAAACTAGCACAAAACTAGTCCACTAAATTGTGAGAATTTAAAGCCTTAAAAGAATTCGGGTACCCACCTTTGGTACCTAAGATAATTGATGCCTTTAGCTTGTTCGAGTTAAGGTTTGAAAGCAATTGCAAGTTTCTCATCCGTAGTTATGGTCGTGTATTTGTAATTTGTCGCCTTTTCTGGAGCAATGGTATTGGTTGAAAATTGTATGAGTGAGTCGGTAATTTAGTAGATCTAGAACTTGTGCTTGATCATCATTTACTCGATCATAGTGAGATTAATTTGTAGACAAAACCATATATTATGAGGTGTTATAAATCCAGTAAGCTCTTGTATCTACAGCACTCCCTTTTAGTGATATTCCGCTAAAAAATCAAAGTTAAAAGAAAGAAGTTCCATGCCAGCCTTAGTTATCAAATGGTATAAAAAAAGAAGAAGAAATAAAAGTTTAAAGTTCAAGGCTTAAGTTTCGGCACAAAAGATCAGTGTATGCTTATCACCCTTATCAGTATCAAGTTCTGCCCCTTTAAGATTTTGTCTGGTGCTCACACCCCATCGGTCATGTTTATGTGTCTAGTACAAGCCTATGTTAGCTTCTAGATTATGTCTGCGCATATGAGTGTCTTTACAAATATAAACCCTATCTGAGTGGCTCGAGTGAATTAAAAATCAAACACATTCCTTTGTGAGGTGCCCTGTTATGTGTTTATGCCTAGAAAGTTAACTAAACCAAGCACTTGTTTAAATGATCTTGTTTTCTCGCTTTTAATTGCTTGAGGGTAAGTAACAGCTAAGTGTGGAGGGATTTGATAATGCCCTAATTATATATGTTTTTGGCGGCGTTATTTATATATATTTATTATTTCTCGTGAACTTTTGATACTTGATAGCATGAATTATGTGCAGGTTCACCTGAAGTCATCCCGAGCTTAAAAAGAACAAAGATCAAGTGTTTATAGTTATTGAAAAGCAAGATAGAAGAAAAGAAAGGACCAAAGCTAAAAGAGACCATAAGTACGCCGCACATTCCCATTGTACGCCGCACTT
>BQNB010052846.1:0-38225 GCA_026074375.1 Tanacetum coccineum | reverse complement strand
TTGGCTACGAGGGTAACTTAGCACAACTCACTTTCTCTAAACCTTTATTTAGCCCACAGTGGAAGTATTTGGTTCACGTCTTACTTCACTGTCTTAGTCCTAAGAGTACCTCATGGGAACAATTTGGTACCAACATCGCCTCTGCCCTAGTAGGATTAGCAACGAATCAGAAGTTTAACTTTTCTTTGATGATTCTAACTGGGATGCTAGGACATATTTCAAATGGTACACCTTTTCTTATGTATCCTAGGTTCGTTCAATTGTTTTTGAACAAGCAGTTAGAGGGAGTAGACAGACCTCAGGACTTTATACCATCCGTTTCTCTTCCTTCCAAGGTTTTTACATTTATGAGGAAGCATAGTACTAAATTCTCATGTAGGATTACACCCTTGACTCCATCTATGTTAGAAGTAGTCACAGCATTGGCAGCGGAGGAAGAACAGAGTACTAGTCCTCATTCTAGGGCTGCAAGTTATGCAAGGGATGCTCAAGGCACTCCAACTCAAAGTGCTGCTCATTCTCAACGTACTGCTTCAGTACAAGGTACTGCTTCCTTCCATGGTACTGTTAACTCTCAAGGGACTGCTGAAATCCAAAGGACTGCTGACTTCCAAGGTACGGCTGACCCTCATGATGCTGCTTCTATTCCTAAATCTCCCAATGATTATACTCCCACAGATGTGTTTCAAACATCTGGAGGAGATGAGGGACTTTTAGATATATATGCTTTGAACAGAGAAGTTAGGAGACTCAAGAAGCAAACTCTTTCTCAAGCTAAACAAATACTCAAGCTCAAAGCCAAGCTCAAGAAACTGTCCAAATTCGTACAGCCAGTGGTCAAACATCATGCTTTTTGGGTAGAGAATCACAACCTTAAGAAGCAAAAGAGACGAAGAAAGAAGCATAAGAAGAAAGTGTCTTCAGTCAAATTGGGGAGGAATAAGGATGAAGGAACTTTGTCTGAAGAGCACTAAGAAGAAAGTGTCTTCTTAGAGAGCTTTGCTTAGTAGCATTAACTGGCACTTGTCCTGACTTTGTTACAACTGCTGTTGGAACAAAATTCCTTTTACGATGTGGGTGAGTTAATTTATTTTGGTGGTTCACCCTCTGAGCATTGTTCCATACCGGTCTAATTTCCCTTTTACCAGTAACCCTACCCTTTTTATTCAACACTGGTTTTTCTACCATTTTATTGTCATGAAAATCACAGTCTTTGATTAAATGGTTGAAACTCCCACATACAAAGCAAGCTTTCTTTATAAACTCAAAACCATTCCATAGTTTCTGAGTCATCATTCCATTCAAGTTTTTTCTATTACTCCTAGGATTTTGACTTTTCCTAAGGTACTCTGCTTGTCTATGTGTGTTTTCCTTATTAACAAATTTCACATTCTCACCAGATTTGACAAAATTGATTTTAGTAAACTTTGGTTTTGTCTGATCAGATTTAGGTCTAAACACATTTTCATCTTCATTATCTGATTCCCATTCCTCAATGAGAGGAGCACTAGACCTAACAGTTTTAGGTTTTTCCAAACTATCCTTACTAGTTTTAGATGCACAAGGCACACTAGTAATAGATTCACTTACTTTAGACTTAAATACGATATGAACCCTTCACCTGTTTTGAATCTATCATTTACTGGATTATCATCCGCATCTCTTTCTCTACTGTTAAATACACTATGAACCATTTCACTCTCATTCATTTGAATATTATTCACTTCACTCTCATTCATTTGAATATTATTCACTTCACTCTCATTCATTTGACCATCATAACCAAGACCAGTTTTGTCTTTAGCACTTATTTGACTATTAATCAGTTTAGTTAGATTCTTTGATGATTCTTCAAATTTTTCTAGTTTAAGTCTCAAATCATCTTTCTCTTTTAAGGCTTCTTCTAACTGATTTTTAAGGTCTTTGATAGAAATATCTTTAACTTGGACATCATATTTTAAGAATTCAATATTTTCTTCATATACAGCTTCATTCTTTTCATGAACAACTATCCTAGCTTCTAATGATTCTAATCCCATTTGATAACCTATTATTTCTAGATTAGATTTATTAAGAGATTCACGTTGTTGATCATATTGTTTTTGAAGAGATTGATAAGATTGCAAATATTCTTTAGAGCAAGTATGTACCTCAGTATCTGAGCTTGATGAACTGGATGAACCTGAAGATGAATGGGCTATTAGAGCAAAGTTTGTGGGTCCTTCTTCAGCTTGATAGCTTCAATCATAACCCATCCCATCAGTAACCACCAAGGCATTTGCAGGAGTGTAACACTCCCAAAATGGGTCATAGCGGAATATGGGTCTGAGAGTGTTACTTCATAAATCAACAACACAAGATATGAGAATGACCCCTATATGAGTTGTTTAAAAATGATACACTTGATTAAATAAACTTGTTTGATACAAAAGCCCAAAGCTTAAATTGTTCACCGATGAAATGTAAAGATTTTAATACATAACAAATACTCTAAAATGTAATGCATTTAAATCTTCATGCAAAATGATTCCCAAAATGTTGACCCCCAATGTATCCTTGTTCTTGTACCTTATTGACCTGAGAAAGACATGCTTTAAAACGTCAACATAAAGTTAGTGAATTCACAGGTTTAATGAATGTATAAAGTAGGACCGCAAGATTTCCAAATGTAAGACATGTAACACATACAATATCTCAAAAGTAATTACGAAATGAACTAAGCTTATGACACTGGAGCTACAGCATATATGTATGCAAATTAATGCAAATAATGTGCCTGTGTAGATGTTCAACCCGCAACATCTAAATTGTTCTGACATGGTATACATTCGTTATTTCATTACATTAGAAACTAGTGAGAGCTACTCACCCGAACGGGGATGTCAATCCCAAATAGATCTATTCATAACATTCGCGCTTACAATCTAGTAATTAACAGTTCATGATTCATAGGCGTAGTGGGTTATAGCTACTTAGGCAAACTCATAATTTGTATAAAAGTGTACTTGCGTCCAATCATAAAACAATGCATGTTTCTCACCCCCAAGGTTGTAAATCAATGTAATAGTATAAAAGCGGGGCTATGAACTCACCGTAAGTGAATGATTTGATTATCTAAATCAAATATGTAAATCGTCTGGGCAATTCGAATGCAACCTAATTAATTGTAGGTCGTATGAGCATAATGTATTTTATATAAATAAAATATCACATGTTATATAGTTACACCACCACCTAATAGTTTTTGTTAAATTGTAAAAAGTTGAAATATTAATTAAATCGTACTTTGTTAAATAAAGGTACATGTAATTGTAATCGTAAAGAAAAATATCATTTTTGTTTACTAATGTATTATTTGTTAAAAATATATTGTTAGGAATTATGAATTCCTAGTTCCTACTGGTAGTACACAGTTCCTACTAGTAGTAAGATTTAGTCTTCCTGGTCTTTTGGAAAATCCTGGTCTTATGGAAAGTATTAAACGACATTATTTAGTCTTCCTGGTCTTTTGGAAAGTCCTGGTCTTATGGAAAGTATTAAATGACATTCAGTATGATGAGGAGGTTACAAGTTTATTTAGGAAATGATTAATTATATTGATGTAAAATACTTAGGCAGGTATTTATTATATTGTAACCACCTAGGACCCCTTGCACTATAAAAGGAGGTCCTAGGGTGTTGAGATAATGATCACTTTGAGACACACATTCTCAACACGTATTTCTCTCTTACTTAGTTAGCTTCAAGGTTGTAAACCCTGTTACTGTTCAGAGTAACCGTATTAATGTATTAAGGCTACAAAGTTTGGATTCAAACTTAACTATTTGTTCTTCAAACATATAAGAGATTATTTTCCCGCGATATTCTTGTGGTATTTTGATCAAGGCTTCCAAGATCGTTCATGAATAAGTTTTCTATCAAAGTGGTATCAGACACGTTGAGAAGATTTGATTAAGAAGAACAAGATCTCTACAATTTGTGTTTGAAGAAGACATGGCTTCACAACTTCACTCCTCACACTACGTAACTTATATGACAAAACTGAAGTTAGAGAATTTTAATGCTAAACTAGAGAAAAAGCCATGTTATAACAATATAATATGGAACTATTATACATTATGATAACTTAAAAAAAATTAATGATGAACCTTCAAAATAGTTTTCTGATTTATAATGAACAATAAATGAATATTTTTATACAATTCAAGCAAATAAGAAACTCACTTAAACTTTGGAAAAACAAAAGAGAGTGTCTTCAACAAATCAGTTGACACTTGAAGATAAATTAGGGTGTTTTCTCGTGACTTAGAAAATAGCAACAAATCTAGTTAAAATCATCTGGAAAAAGTGAATGCTGAGATGAGTTTGGAAAAACAGGACTTACAGGCTAAGCTAGAAAATGAAAGAACCATCAATGCAAAATGGAAGGAGTCTTCCAAAAACATGGACAAACTGATCAATAGCTCCATGTCCTCTAGATCAAAATTTGGTTTAGGATTTGGAGAAACTTTTAGATCAGATGAGGTGTTTGATCCCTCTGCCCCTAGCATCTTTGACACCACACCTGAGATGTAGAAGGGAAACCTCTCTATAAACAGTGTTTGTCAAAACTGATAGAATTAAAGTAGTTTCCCCCACTCTTCAGGGAACTACATTCCTCTATCAGATCCCACTGACCTTGATGAATCACAAATGACCTATGGACCCAAACAGACCTACACTAGTGATTCTGAACCCAAAACCATTGACCTTGACTCTTGTGAGTCCAACTCTAGTGTAGAATCACTTGAGTCTATGCCTAAACCTGTTATAATTGAACCCAAGACTAGTGAATATGCCTCTTGTAAGTCCAACTTAAGTGCTAAATCACCTGAGTTCTTTCCTAAATCTGTTTGTGCTAGGAATGAAAGTGTTGGGAAAGCAGATAACCCTAGGAAAAACAATAAAAGTCCTAGAAGGTAATAAAAAAGTTGGATGGTATGATGACTCAAAAATTGGGTGAAAATTTTGAGTTTAATAATAAGGCTTGCTATGTGTGTGGTAGATTTAGTCATTTGCACTATACCTGTAAAAATAAAAGAAAGGTTAATGATCAAAAACAGGTTACACCAGTGTGGAACAACTCAAGGAGGGTAAATCATCAAAACTCTGGTAGATTTTCTCACCCAAGTCCAAAAAGTAACATGGTTCCACAAGCACTGCTCACTAAATCTGGCCTTGTATATGTTAATTCACATAAAAGACTCTTTCAAAAGAAAACACCTAATTACAACAGATATTTCAATAGGAGTGTTAATTCTGTTAAGGATACAAGGGTTCATACTGCTAGGCCAAAGACAAAGGTTAATACCTGTAAAGGGCCTCAGCTAGTTGGGTCTGGAATCCAAAACAAGAGTCATAGACATCGTTTTCCAAATCAAATAATGCATCAAAGACTTTAACTAGATATGATTATGTTGATGCTTATGGACGATTCAAAACTGTTTTGGCTTGGGACTTCAAAAGGCACTAATTTTCTTCTGCAGGGCAATTCATAAATGATGTATGCTTATGAATTGTTGTTTGGATTTTCTTTCTACTGCTCATTCATTGTTCCTACTGGATTCTTGCTATTTGTTCATACTTTAGTGCTGGTTGCTTCGGTTTGTGCTGGTAGAAGAGGTTCCTGCTGGTTGTATTAAAAGTACTTGAAGTATCACTAAAAAAACATGGGAGGAAGGAGAATCACGTTTTGTGACTGTTTAGAGACAGCTCCTCATTGTGATTCTCGGTGTTTGTTCTTTTACAAAGTTTATTATCATTTTGAGGGGAGGCAAATTTGGAATGGCGAATTCTTAGCTCCAATGTTTTTTTTGAGGGAGGCTAAGTGTACAGTTTTGATCTTAATAGAAATTATGGCTTTCCTTTTAGTGAATCAACAAAATATTTTTAGAATAATGAAATGTTTTCAAGAAAAATATATTTTGGAATTTGAAGAGCAAAATGGTTTTTGTTGGAATGATCGATAGACGTTTTCAGTGATAAATGGGTTTTTGAATGTGCAAGCACCTATTGGTTCTCAAATTCCCATTCTCAAGACTAGAACAATGAATAGCTGTGATAGTTTGCTTAAAACTATAGGGGTTACTCAACTCACCGATGTTTTATGTACAAAGAGTTGAGAAGGTTTATCAAATCCACCATGGGAACCTCCCATATATGTCCCAAGAGATTGGCTAGTCCTGAGAAAACGGCTACAAGTAAAAGACTTAACAAATACCGTTGATAGCAGACAATTTGCAAAAAATTGTAGGTTAACAACTCACCTAGTTCTCACAACAAAGAGTTGCTAGTCCTGACAGAACGGCTACAGGTAAAGACTATCAATCCGTTTTATGGCTGTAATGACTTGCCAAAAGTCATATAGTTATTCCACTTCCTATGATTCATGTTCTGAAAGTGGAAAATGGTTTCAGTCCTCCATGGATCATCCCCTTTCTGGGTGCCAATGGACTGACTAGCCCAAGAGTGAGTAGCTACTTGGTAAAGGCTTATCAAATCTACTCATGTAGCTGTGGTTGTTCTTGTATAGTCCATAGTTTTGATTTCAAATGCTGTAAAGGTTGATCTATTGAAAATGTTTCCACTCAATTTAAGTATCATCTACTTTCATTCAATATTTCAAGCAGCTTATACTTCAATCTTCAAAGTCTTTGGTATATGTCCAAGAAAGATCAAGCAGATCAGAGATCAAGATCATGATTCAATCCTCAAGCTAACAACTGCAGATCTACTTAGAAACTTGAAGTTAACCAAGTCAAATTCAAGTTTAGGGGAGGATTGTTAGGAATTATGAATTCCTAGTTCCTACTGGTAGTACACAGTTCCTACTAGTAGTAAGATTTAGTCTTCCTGGTCTTTTGGAAAGTCCTGGTCTTATGGAAAGTATTAAACGACATTATTTAGTCTTCCTGGTCTTTTGGAAAGTCCTGGTCTTATGGAAAGTATTAAATGACATTCAGTATGATGAGGAGGTTACAAGTTTATTTAGGAAATGATTAATTATATTGATGTAAAATATTTAGGCAGGTTTTTATGATATTGTAACTACCTAGGACCCCTTGCACTATAAAAGGAGGTCCTAGGGTGTAGAGATCACCATCACTTCGATACACACATTCTCTACACGTATTTCTCTCTTACTTAGTTAGCTTCAAGGTTGTAAACCCTGTTACTGTTCAGAGTAACCGTATTAATATATTGAGGCTACAACGTTTTGTTTATTTCTATTGTTCTTCTTATATAAAAAGATTAGTTTCCGCTTAGTCTTTGTATTTTGATCAAGGTTTCCAAGATCGTTCTTGAATAGGTTTTATCAATTGGTATCAGAGCCTCGTTGAAAAGCTTTGATTAAGAAGAACAAGATCTCTACATTTGTGTTGCTAAAGAAGACATGACTTGCACAACTTCAACTCCTGACAATGAGGTAACTTATATGACATAAACTGAAGTTAGAGAATTTAATGCTAAACTAGAGAAAAAGCATGTTTACAACAAATATAATATTGTAACTAGTTATTCATATGATAATCTTAAAAAATTATATGATGAACTTCAAAAACAGTTTTCTTATTTAAATGAATAATATAATGAAAATTATATACTAGTTCAGGCATATAAAAGTTCCCTTAAAACTTTGGAAAAACAGAAAAAGGTCCTTCAGAATAATCAATTGGTCTTTGAAGAAAAGATTAGGGTATTGTATAGTGAATTAGAAAATACAACTAATCTATTGAAATATTCTAATACCTTTTAATAAAACTGTAAATAGCGTATCTACTTCATTTTAAATCCATTTTTTGAGTTTCTTACATGTTTGGATTCATCATGAAAAGAACTATCTTTATAAAATATTCCTCTTAAATTATCAGATCTGAAACAGTGAAGGTTTTTATAAAATAACTTTTATAAAAATACTTTTATACATTTAATTAATGTAACCCTTAAAATGACAAATCTCCTTCGTTTATCGGTTTTTCAAGTTCCTTATATGCTTACGATCCTTGTGATAAGTACTAATTAAATAAAACATCAAATATCTATGTTTATACACGAATTCAAACAGTAGGTAAGTAAGTTTGTACCTAATTAGTTTTATACACTTGTTTCTATATAACTCTTCACTTTATTAAACCATTACACGTCCTCTACTATTAATACATAACTTGATATATCTTAAGTCCTCTATAATATGTATGAGTAAGTGTCCTCAAAATCATTTGTTCATAACTTTTGTAATTAAAACTTTCAACACAAAATAATTCATAAACTAACCATATAGATTATTTAACACTTATATATAATGTGTGCTTTCATTTTAAGTATTATTTCACCAATCATATTATAAAATCCGAATCAAATATATCTTTGTAACATTCCATAAATCATGAAAATAAAACTAGGTGGTGATTTAACTATACACAATTATATAAAACATGAGATGAATAATATAAAAAGTTAAGGGTCTATGATGGACCTTAAGAATGAATGGAGAAGATGAACACACTAGTCCTATGAAAACCCTAACCTAATGTGTATATCCCTTGCTTCCAAAACCAAACCCTTACTTGAATATGTCTTAGAAAAACCTTTATATAAATCTTATATACTTGTGTCTTGTTAAAATGCAAACTATAATTTTTCTTGCCAAATATTTTTGGGATGTGAGTTTGTGTTAGTGAAAAAGGAGAGGATTTGCTTTGCTAGATGATGAAATGTGTGTGTAAAATGTGCTCTCATTAGTCTAGCTTTTATACTACAAATATCCCAATACCACTTAACTAAAACCATGAGTTTATTGTCCATAGGGGCGGCTGTTTGCTTATAACATAAGGGATAATGTGTTTCATAATCTTGGTTACATGGTATAAGATAGGACTTAGTGTAAGAGAAGTACATAAGCATGTACCCTTCTAGAAGAGATTTTTGAATTGATTTGGTGTTGGTTCTATATGTGTAACCGGATTTATAAGTATGAATAGGTAAGATAATATATATTTTAAGTATTGGGTATAAAAGTGGGTATTTGATTGAGTATAAATAGGTATAATGGTTTACTTGTATGCAAAAAGGTTATTAAAATACGAAACGTAAATGTTATATGTGACGTATAAAAATAAAATATGAAAAGTTAATTATTATTTTCGTAAAAATAATATAACACTTGATTGACGTAAAATTTTATTTGTTTGATGACCGTTTACGATGAATGCTCATTTTTAGTTTGCGCGATTTAGCTTAACGGTAAAAATTAAAAGTAAACGTGCAAAAGCCTAAAAATAAACAATTGAATAAATAAAGTCATAAAAATAAACAATTCATGCGTACCAGGATGCTATTCTTATGGAGGAAAGACTTCTTGTTCAAAAAGCAAAGATTGATTGGCTTAAACTTGGTGATGCGAATACGGCATATTTTCACAAAGTGGTTGAAAGTCAAACAGCAAGGAATAGAATTGATAGTATTGTGGACAATAATGGTGCTACAATTGATGGGGACCAGGTGCCCTTAGCCTTTATAGATCATTATATCGAGTTCCTTAGTCAGCCGGGTACTGCTACTGTTTTTCATTCTAATGATATTTTTTGTAATAGGCTGTCCATGGAAGGTGCAAATAGTATGATTCGTGAAGTCTCTGATAAAGAGATTAAAGATACTATGTTCTCTATGGGCGATAACAAAGCCCCGGGTCCTGATGGTTTTTCTGCTGCGTTCTTTAAGGAAGCATGGGATATTATTGGGGTGGATGTGTGCAAAGCGATTAAGGAATTTTTCACTAATGGTATTCTTCTAAAGGAGCTTAATCATACGATCATAGCATTGATTCCAAAGGTTAATTCTCCCGTTAGAATTAATGATTATCGCCCTATTTCTTGTTGTAATACTTTGTACAAATGTATTAGCAAGATTCTTGCTAATCGTATGAAGGAAAGCTTGTCTGAGCTAATTAGTCTTAACCAATCTGCTTTTGTTCCGGGAAGACGTATTGCGGATAACATCTTGTTAACTCAGGAGCTTATGCATAATTACCACTTGGATAGGGGACCTGCTCGTTGTGCTTTCAAGGTTGATATTCAAAAAGCGTATGATACCGTGGACTGGTTGTTTTTAAAGGATATTCTTACGGGTTTTGGTTTCCATCATCGAATGATAGGATGGATTATGGAATGTGTCACGACCACATCGTTCTCTCTTAGCATTAATGGATGCTCTCATGGTTTCTTTAAAGGTATGAGAGGCTTACGACAAGGTGATCCGATTTCTCCTTATTTATTTACTTTAGTAATGGAAGTGTTGACGCTGATGTTGAATCGTAGGGCTCGTGAGTCGAATAGGTTTACCTATCATCGATATTGTTCTAAGCTTAATATTATAAACCTTTGTTTCGCCGATGATTTGTTTTTATTTGCTCATGGGGATGAAAATTCAGCTCGTGTGATTATGGATTCTTTGGAAGAATTCAAAAATGCTTCGGGTTTAACTCCTAGCTTACCTAAAAGTACGGCCTATTTCTGCAATGTGTTGAATTATGTCAAGATCAGAATCCTTAGTATTCTCCCGTTTGAAGAAGGTACGCTTCCAGTTAAACATTTAGGTGTTCCTTTAGTTCCTTCTCGGCTTGTGTACCGTGATTGTTCGGAGCTTATGGAAAGGATTAAAAAAAGGATCAATGATTGGAAAAACAAAGTCCTTTCTTTTGCGGGTAGAACTCAGCTTATTCGTTCGGTGCTTGGTTCAATGCATGTGTATTGGGCGTCGGTTTTCATTCTTCCGTCTAGTCTTATGCATGACTTGGAGCAAGTTATAAGAGGGTTCTTATGGTGCCAAGGTGAGATGAAAAGAGGTAAAGCTAAGATCGCTTGGGAAGTTGTTTGTTTGCCTAAAAAAGAAGGAGGCTTAGGTATTCGAAGGTTGGAAGTGTTCAACAAGGCGTTAATCTATTCTCATATTTGGAGTATCATCACGAATAAAGAATCTTTATGGGTGAAATGGGTTCATTTATATAAACTGAATGGGAGATCTTTTTGGGATATCCCGCTTCGTGGTAATATGTCTTGGGGGTGGAGAAAGATTTTGCAAGTGCGGTCCTTGGTTCGTCCATTCATTTGGTCTCGAATTGGGGATGGGAAAAATACGTTTGCATGGTTTGATAATTGGTCCGCTGCGAGCCCTCTCTCTAATCTGATATCGAATAGAGACATATATAGAGCTGGTTTGGGACTTGATGCTAGAGTGTCGGATATTGTTTTGGCTGGTTCGTGGGTATGGCCTACTGATTGGCTTGTTAAATACCCTCCTCTAGCTAATATAGTGGTTCCTAATTTGACGAATGCAGCTGATTGTTCTACTTGGTTAAATCGTCAGAATATGGAGGTTGGTTATTCCGTAGCTGCTGTGTGGGAGTGCATTCGTCCAAGGAACAATGAGATAGATTGGTTTAATGTTGTTTGGTTCAATCATCAGATTCCTCGCCATGCTATTCATTTATGGTTGGTTATTAAACGGAAGCTTAAAACTCAAGATACATTAAGGCATTGGGATGTTAGCACTAATTTAAACTCATTACAATGCCCTTTGTGTGATTTACAGCCGGATACCCATGAGCATCTGTTTTTCGAGTGTCGTTTTTCATTTCAGGTGTGGGAATGTGTGAAGAGTCTTACGAGTATTAATGGAATTCCTTCAGCCCTTAATTATATTGTGGATTTCATTATTCCATTAGCGCATAGGAAATCAGCTAGAAGTGTTACTCTTAAACTTGTTTTTGCGGCTGCATGTTACTTTTTATGGCAAGAACGCAATAATAGACTTTTTAAGAAGACTAAGAGAACTCAAGATCAAATTTGTGGGCTTATTAAGGATACGGTTAGGCTGAAGTTGATGTCTTGTTCCTTTAAGAAGTCATCTAATGTCCAGAGTTTTCTTCAGTTGTGGCAACTGCCTAATTCGCTTATGCAACCTGTTCATGATTAGTCTCTATGTGGTACAACATGCAAAGTATTTTGAAGGCTCATGTTTTGAAGGTGTCTTAGAAGTTTGCTGTTCGCAATAGGTGCTTTGTATGGCATCGTAATAGTTTTATGGCTTTATGCACCGTCAGATGGTTCTTTCCTATTGGAGCAATTGTTATAGTAGTTTATGTTTTAATGCTGCTTGGGGCATGTCTTAAGTAGTTTAGTGGGTGTTCAAGCTTTTTCGCTTGAGCTTAATGTGGTACTTCAACCACATTCCATTGTACTTAACTATTTTTTTGGAGTAATATATTTTACCGGGGATTGTTGTCCCTTTTACCCAAAAAAAAGTCGTAAAATGACCTGAAAATGTGAAATGTTACAGTCTCCTCCCGTTAGAAGAGCCTTGTCCCAAGGCTCAAGTCGCGAAACTTGACGAAGGTATAGGTTTAGTGAAGAGATGCGGGTACTTCTTCCGGAATTGATCTTCGTGTTCCCATGTGAACTCAGGACCTCTCCTGGAGTTCCATTGAACTTTGATGATGTGGATACGGCATTGCTTTAACCGCTTGACTTCACGATCCATAATTTCCACTAGTTCTTCAACGAAGCGGAGTTTATCATCAATGTGTATTTCATCTAACAGAACTGCCAATGGCTCGTCAGATAAACACTTCTTTAAATTGGATACATGAAACGTGCTATGAACCCTGCTTAACTGTTAAGGTAGTTCGAGTCTATAAGCAACGGTTCCCACTTTGCCTAACACCTTGAAAGGTCTAATATATCTAGGGTTTAACTTTCCCCGTTTACCAAAGCGTACGACCCCTTTCCAATGTGAAACCTTTAACATAACTTGGTCACCAGCTTGAAATTCTAAAGGCTTACACCTCACATCGGCGTAACTCTTTTGGCGATCACGAGTGGCTTAAATTCTTTGCTTGATTTGGACAATCTTCTCGGTTATCTCATGAATAAGTTCTGGACCGGTGAGTTGAGCGTCTCCGACCTCGGCCCAACAAATAGGTGATCGACACTTCCGACCATAAAGTGCCTCGAATAAGGCAGCTTTAATGCTAGTATGATAACTATTGTTGTATAAAAATTCGATCAACGGTAAGTGTCTTTCCCAACCATTCCCAAAGTCTATCACGCAAGCGCGTAACATATCTTCTAACGTCTGAATGGTCCTTTCACTTTGCCCATCAGTTTGTGGATGGTATGTCGTACTCGTATCCAACTGGGTACCCATGGCCTTCTGAAATGACCTCCAAAAATTCGATGCAAACCTAGGGTCACGGTCATAAATGATTGAGACTGGTATTCCATATCTCATGGCTACTTCTTTCAAGTACAGTCTTGCCAGTTTGTCCATAGGGTTAGTTTCTCTCATTGGTAAAAAGTGTGCAGACTTGGTGAGTCGGTCTACAATTACTAATATGCCATCATTTCCACTTTGCGTCTTTGGGAGCTTGGTGACAAAATCCATGGTGATGTTGTCCTACTTCCATTAAGGAATCTCAGGTTGTACCAATAAGCCAGATGGTTTTTGGTGTTTAGCTTTGACTTTTAAACACGTCAAACACTTACTAACATAGGTAGAAATGTCAGCTTTCATGTTAGGCCACCAGTATAATTGCTTCATGTCTTGGTACATTTTATCGGAACCCGGATGAACAGAATATTTTGACTTGTGAGACTCATACATAATCAGAGTCCTTAGATCACCATAGCATGGCAACCAACTTCTGTTGTTCAAACACAGTGTTCCGTCCGCACGCGGTTCAAACTTCTCCTTCCTGGGTTTTTCTGGGTCCTTCGAATTTTCTATCAGCATACCTCCCACATCTTCAAACTTGAGGTTTTCTGGTTTTATTTCCCCAGTCTGAACCTCCAAAATTTGCTTGGGAAGATCCAAACCAATAGTCATAACTAAGGCTCAAACCTGTAATGGCTTATTTCGTTCCTTCATGCTCAATGCGTCAGCCACTATGTTTGCTTTCCCTAGGTGATAACGAATTTCACAATCGTAATCACTAAGCAATTCCAACCAATAGCGTTGTCTCATGTTCAATTCCTTCTAATCCAGGATATGTTGTAAACTCTTGTAGTCAGTGAACACAGTACATTTTATCCCATACAGATAATGCCTCTAGATCTTCAAAGCGAACACTACTGCGCCTAACTCCAAATCATGAGTGGTATAATTCTTCTCATGAATTTTCAGTTGCCATGATGCATAAGCAATCACCTTTTCTCTTTGCATTAGCATAGTGCCCAAACCTTTGATCGAAGCATTACAGTAAGCGATAAAGTCTTCACTTCCTTCGGGTAAAGCCAGAATTGGTGCACTACATAACTTCTTCTTTATCAATTGAAAAGTTGTCCTTGCTTTGTCACCCCAATAAAACTTGACCTTCTTTTGAGTAAGCTTGGTTATTGGCTTGGCGATCTTTGAGAATCCTTTAATGAATCTTCGGTAATAACCGGCAAGGCCTAAAAATTGATGAATCTCCGTTGCAGTCTTAGGAGATGCCCAATCTTTAATGGATTCGATCTTGGCGGGATCCACGTGAATACCCTGACTGTCAATCACGTGACCAAGGAACTGTAGTTTAGGAATCCAAAATTCGCATTTAGAGAACTTGGCATACAACTGCTCCTTCTTAAGCAACTCCAAGATTAACTTAAGATGCTTTTCATGCTCTTGCTTACTCTTTGAGTATATCAGAATATCGTCAATAAAGACAATCACGAATTTATCCAAATATGGTTTGCATACCCGATTCATGAGATTCATAAATACAGCAGGTGCGTTAGTCAAACCAAACGGCATAACTTGAAATTCATAATGTCCATATCGAGTTCTGAATGCGATCTTAGGAATGTCTTCTTCACGAACCCTTAGTTGATGACAACCCGACTTCAGGTCGATCTTCGAGTAGATACTCGAACCTTGAAGTTGATCGAACAAATCATCGATCCTTGGTAGTGAATAACGATTCTTCACCGTTAGCTTATTCAATTCCTAGTAATCAATGCACATCCGGAATGATCCATCCTTCTTCTTAACAAACAAGACCAGAGCTCCCCAAGGTGAGGAACTAGATCTTATAAAGCCTTTGTCGGAAAGTTCTTTCAGTTGGTCCGACAATTCTTTCATCTTGGACGAAGCCAATCGATAAGGTGCCCGTGCTACCGGCGCAGCACCAGGTATCAAATCAATTTGAAATTCCACTTGGCGGGTTGGTGGAATACCCGGTAAGTCCTCGGGAAAAACTTCAGGAAAGTCTTGAACTATTGGTACGTCTTCAAGTCCCTTCTTCTTCGACTTGTCTTCCGCCTTTTTCGTGGTAACATGTGCCAAAAAGATGGGACATCCCTTCAGCAAATATTTTTGTGTTTTGGTGCACGAGATGATGTTTAATCGTGACTCGTATCCGTTGTTGCTTCTGTCACCTTGAAAAGTTAAAATTTCACTTCCAAAGGGAACTCGAACGAGTTTCTCATCACAAACGATTACGGTATGATATTTAGCTAACCATTCCATACCGATAATGACGTCAAAACTGCCCATCTCTACGGGCATCAAGTCGATGTTGAATGGATGATTTAGAAAATTTAAAGTGCAACCCCGTATAAGTGTATTAACCCAAATTATTCTATCGTCAGCTAACTCGACATCATAACCATGGTATGGTCTATTGTAGTCAGGATGATATCAATCAAAGAACTAAATGCAGTAGATATGAAACTTCTATCGGCACCAGTATCAAATAAAATTGAAGAATAACGGTTATCTGTGAGGAACGTACCCGTGACAACATTAGAATTCGGGTTTGTTCCGGCAGTGCCCACGGCATAGGCTCTTGCTACAGCATTACCATTCCCAGCCCGATTTCCCTGATTCTCGTTCTTTAACTTTGGGCAATCACTCTTCAAATGACCTTGAGCTCCACACTCATAGCAAGTGAGAACTCTTTGGTTTATCCCTTGGGATCTTTGGTTGTTGTTGGCAGCAGCAAGCCTGTTTTTACAGTCACGGGCCAATTGGCCAATCCTTTTGCAGTTAGTGCACTTAGGAGCACATGGCCCATCATGGTAATAGTTGCACTTAGGGCACAGAGTTTTAAACCCTCTGTACGGTTTCTTCTAACCAAGCCCAGCAGTATAAGCTCATGCCACATTGTTTCTTTTGAATGGATGTTGCTGGTTTTGGTTATTTCGAGAGGTGTCCTCAAACTTTCTTTTATTCTCAGCCTGACGTTCAGTAATAGTGAGGATCTTTTTATCCATCAGTTTAGTGGCAAACTTAATTGCCTCTTGTATTGTCTTGGGCTTCGATGCCTTCACACTTCCATGTATCATATCGGGAAGACCACCGACATACTTTTCAACAACATCCAATTCCTCAGGAAACATTCTATCACACGTCAACGCCAACTTCTGAAAACGTTGGTTGTAACTCATCACATCCGTTCCTTTTACCTTTAAGTTACACATTTCAGTTTCCAACTCTTTGATCTCACTCCTTAGGCAGTATTTATCGGTCATCATTTTCTTCAAAGTCTTCCATGGCATTACATATGCAATATCATGTCTGACATCCCGAATGTGGGAGTTCCACCATGTCAATGCATTACCTTGAAGAGTACAAGTTGCAAATTTGACCTGACATGCGACAGTACAGTTTCTGATGTGGAAAATAGATTCCATCTTTTCTAACCATTGGGTCAGTCTGACAACCCCTTCAGTGCCTTTGAATTTCATAGGCTGGCACTTTAGGAAATCTGTGTAAGTGCACTCACGGACAGTAGACGCTTGTCTTCTTCCACCAATTCCTGAATCATGGTTATCATTGCCATTTCTGCTCCTGTCAGCGTCATGTTCTGCCAACACAGCAGTAATGCCTCGCTCGATCAGTGCCTTAAGTTGAGCATCGGTGACAGGTGTAGAGGTGAGGGTGGTTGTTGTGGCTGGTGATGCCCTTGTGGTTCTTTTCCTTGGTGTCATTTTCTTCAAAATTACAAAAAATATAATACACGTTAGATTTCATACAATCATAAACGCAACATGACATATGCATAATAAATAAAACAAGATCACAACCCACAGAGAAATATACAACTGAAGTGAAATCAACAACGACATAAATAAATCAACATCCATCCATAACAACATCGATAATCATACATGATAGTTCTGATTACAACATGATCAGTACAATGAGATACAAAAATGAAAAATATAGTCTAAGGCAATTATAGCTAGGGATCACCTATAATACTTAACATGCCATACAATGATAGCTAGAAAGATAAAACAAAAGTCCCTACAGCCTATTTGTTAGGAGTAACCTATAAAACTTAATAGGCTATTTAGGATAGCTACAAATGATACATGACTAACAGCTACTGCCAGCCTCAGCTGGCTCATACTGGGGCTCTGGATCTCTAGCTTCTAGTGTCTCAATACGTCCAAGCGATGTAGTCAACTGAGTCTGAAGTGATGAAGTCTGAGCAATCAATGTGGCAACCAGTGCCTCCAGTGTCCTAACATGGGCCTCTATGGCTGCACTCCTGTCCTCAGAACTAGTCCATGTTATACAAGCATACATCGCCTCTCTATCTAAAATCATAGCTGTATGGCGGTGATATGGCCTATCTCTGAATAGTGTGTTGACTCGGGCTCTCAAATAAGCTCGGTAGTCCTGTGCATCCTTAAATCGCACCTGGAACTCCTCATTCTCCTGCCTAATAGTAGTAGCAAGCTTTGTCATTCTCTGGTTGACCCCCTCTAAGGTGGTCGGTGCTACTTCCAGCATGGCCTCAACAATCTCATCCCAAGTATCGGTAATCCCATAACCCGTCTTCATAACCCTGTCTCGCCTAAGGTCAGCCGCTAGAGTGGTCCCTGGCTATCTCGCAACACCAGCTGATGAACTCTCCCCGGTCTCGAGTCCGAGAGCAGGAGTAGTAAGGTAAGCTCTCTTTCGAGGCAGCATCTCAGCGTCGAGAATATCAGTCATATGGGAAGTAGATGGAAGTAATAAGGGTGGTGATGCAGCTCTCATCCGAATCCCAGCTGTCCTATAGCCCAATGGTTCCCCTGCATCAGTAAGGCTAGTAGTGAGTGGTGATGGTAGGGGTAATGGTGGAGATGCTACATGTAGTGGTGGTGTAGGTACGACAGCATGCTCAACAATGCGTACCTCTATGGATACTGACATAGATGGCTCAAGTCTGACAGTCTTTCGTGTCCTACAGAGACGTGTCTGAGCAAAGGGGACCTTAGTCTGAGGTGATCTAGGTGTAGGTGCAGACTCATCAGTCTCAAATGCCTATGTATCCCCAGCTGAGGGAACATGGTCAACAACGGGTATAGCAGAAGAGTCGGCCAGAGCTATGTGCTCCTCATCCTCCTCGTCATCATCCTCATCCTCAAAGGGCTCCTTATCCTCATCATCAGTAACATCATCATCATCGTCAGAGGGCTCATCATTAGCATCCCCTCCATCAGCAGGATAGTCAGCATGATCCTCCTCGGGGTCCTCCTCTGGATCCTCATCCGGATCGAAGTAGGCCACGTAACCTGGTGATAAGGTAGTTGGTGAGGCATCAGCAAGTAGAGGCTGGTCCTCCAAGGGTGTCTCAGCATCAGATGGTGCTAAGTACTCAGGGTACTCAGGCTCCGGTGCATATGGTACATCAATAGGTGAAGGTAGGTGCTCAGGACCAGGCACGTAATCAGGAGATGGTGGGTGCTCAGGTCCGGGTACATAGTCAGGATATGGTGGAGCTATCGGCTGCATGGGGAGTCCATCATATCCGTATATGATGACTCGTGGAGGGCCTCTATCAGACGGCTCCTCATTAGCTCCCCAAAAGACTCTCCCTGGCTCAGAATTAGTGTAGACAGATGTGTAGGTGACTGTGGATGAAGACATGAATGTTGAAACGACAAAATAAACTTATATAAGTATATTATATGAGGTCAATATAGTATATACGTGGTATAATATAAACACGTATATAGATCATGAATGCATATAGTATAACCGACTAATGCAACTCAATAGTGTATGTATGTTCCGTGAAAACTTTTGTATAATGCAATGTTTGAAAATGGTTATAGTCCAAGTAAAACATTTGACCTGGTTCTCTATAACATTGGCTTTAGATACCAATCTGTAACACCCCTAAAATGGGTCGCAGCGGAATATAGGTCTGAGAGTGTTGCTTCATAGATCAACAGCACAAGATATGAGAACGACCCATATATGAGTCGTTTAAAAATGATACATTGGATTAAATAAACTTGTTTGATACAAAAGCCCGAAGCTTAAATTGTTTACCCATGAAATGTAAAGATTTTAGTACATAACAAATACTCCAAAATGTAATGCATTTGTACCTTATTGACCTGAGAAAGACATGCTTTAAAACGTCAACATAAAGTTGGTGAATTCACATGTTTAATGAATGTATAAAGTAGGACCGCAAGATTTTCAAATGTAAGACATGTAACACATATAATATCTCAAAAGTAATTATGAAATACACTAAGCTCATGACACTGAAGCTACAACATATATGTATGCAAATTAATGCAAATAATGTGCCCGTGTAGATGTTCAACCCGCAACATCCAAATTGTTCCATCCAAATTGTTCCAACATGGACTACATTCGTTGTTTCAGTACATTTGAAACTAGTTGAGTCGCTACGTCACACTATCCCTCATGGGGATGTCAATCCCAAATAGATCTATTCTTAACATTCGCGCTTACAATCCTAGTAATTAACAGTTCATTAATTCATATAGAGGGCGTAGTGGGTGTATTAGTACCTACTTAGGACACACTCATAGATATTGTATAAAAGTTTACCTTGCGTCCAAATCGAAAACAACAAATGCATGTTTCTCACACCCAAAAAGGTTTGTAAATCAATGTAATAGTATAAAAGCGGGGCTATGAACTCACTGTAAGTGAATGATTTGATTATCTAAATCAAATATGTAAATCGTCTCGGCAATCCGAATGCAACCTAAGTAATTGTAGGTCGTATGAGCATAATGTATTTTATATAAATAAAATAATACATGTATATAGAGTTAACAATAGCCACCACTAATAGTTTTCGTTAAACAATAAAAAGTATGAAATATTAATTAAATCGAACTTTGTTAAATAAAGGTATCATGTAATAGTATCCCGTAAAGAAAAATATTCAATTTTTTGTGTACTAATGTATTATTTGTTAAAAAATATATGATATAATACTTTTATAGAAGGATTCGTATTTTTAATCTGTTAAAAATCCGTTTTAATACGTTTCTTATGTGTATGGATTCGTAATTTGAAAAATCTAAAAATCAAATTTTTAATATTTATTACTCCCTCCTTGCTTAAAATTATTAGTCCCACTGAACAAAAAAAACACCTTTTTAAAAAAAGTCATTTATACTTTACTGCTTTCTCTCTCTTACTTTTTGTCAGAATGACAGTTTTACCCTTAGCTAATTAATTAAAGTCTTCTTTATAGTTTGTAATAATAATTTTAAACAAGGGTAATATAGTAAACTTGATCAAATTTCCCTATCTATTTTTAGTAGTGGACAATTAAATTGGGACATCCCAAAAAGGAAACATGGACAATAAAAATGGGACGGAGGGAGTATATGGTTAAGTACTGTTATGAATAGTAACAGTAAGTGAAAGTTTATAAAAATAATTTTATAACTTTAATTAGGAAATCGGTATTTTAATTGTTATCGTCTCGTATTCGTTTTAATTTGGTTTTTAGTGATTCCTATGTCCACGTCTTCGTAATTAAAAGCTCTATTTAGGAAAATTAATCCCTAACAGTTTACTGACGTGAACAGTAACATATTTTTATAAATTTACTTTTGTAAAAATATTTTTTTAAATAGCGTATCTACTTCATTTTAAATCCGTTTTTCGAGTTTCTTACATGTTTGGATTCCTCATAAAAAGTACCATCTTTATAAAATATTCCCCTTAAATTATCAAATCTGAAACAGTGAAGGTTTTTATAAAATAACTTTTATAAAAATACTTTTATACATTTAATTAATGTAAACTTAAAAATGTCATATCTTCTTCGTTATAGCTCGGTTTTTCAAGTTCCTTATATGCTTACGATCCTTGTGATAAGTACTAATTAAATAAAACATAAAATATACATGTTTATACATGAATTCAAACAGTAGTTATGCAAGTTTTACATAATTAGTTTTATACACTTGTTTTATATACTTTCACTTTATTAAACCATTACACGTCCTCTAACTTAATAAATAGCATAACTTGATATATATTAAGTCCTCTATAATATGTCCATGAGTAAGTGTCCTCAAAATTATTTGTTCATAACTTTTGTAATTAATACTTTCAACATAAAATAATTCATAAACTAACCATATAGATTATTTAACACTTATATATAATGTGTACTTTCATTTTAAGTATTATTTCACCAATAATATTATAAAATCCGAATCAAATATATCTTTGTAACATTCCATAAATCATGAAAATAAAACTTGGTGGTGATTTTAACTATCACAATTAAAAAAACATGAGATTAATATATAAAAAAAGTTAAGGGTTTATGATGGACCTTAAGAATGAGTAGAGAAGATGAACACACTAGTCCTATGAAAACCCTAACCTAATGTGTATAACCCTTGCTTCCAAAACCAAACCCTTACTTGAATATGTCTTAGAATAACCCTTATATAACTCTTATATACTCAGTTCTTGTATAAAATCAAACTATTATTTTTTCTTGCCAAATATTTTTGGGGTCGTGATTTTTTAGTTGAAGAAAGGAAAGGATTTGGCTTTGCTAGATGATGCAATGTGTATAAAACGTGCTCTCGTTAGTCTTATTTTTATACTACAAATAATCCCAATACCACTTAAACTAAAGACCAAGAGGTTGTATTGACCATCGGGGTGGCTGTTTTGCTAATAACACAAGAGATAAGTGGTTTTTTTACGCTTGGATATACATGGTATAAAGAATAGGACTTATTGTAAGAGAAGTACATAACATGTAGTAACGGTAAAAAAAAAAAAGAGCCCTTCTAGAAGAATCTATTAAATTGATTTGTGTTGGTCTATATGTGCAACCGGATTTAAGAAGTAGAAGGTAAGATAAATATTGGAGGTTGTAGTTTGGGGGGTATATAAAGGGGTATTTGATTAAGTATAAATAGGTATAATGGTTTACTTGTATGCAAAAAGGTTATTAAAATACGAAACATAAATGTTATATGTGACGTATAAAAATAAAATATGAAAAGTTAATTATTATTTTCGTAAAAATAATATAACACTTGATCGACGTAAAATTTTATTTGTTTGATGACCGTTTACGATGAATGCTCATTTTTAGTTTACGCGATTTAGCTTAACGATAAAAATTAAAAGTAAACGCACAAAAGCCTAAAAATAAACAATTGAATAATTGAAGTCGTAAAATGACCTGAAAATATGAAATGTTACAAGGAGTCTCCACTGGTACAACCCTTCTTGTATTATCTTCATTTCTATTCCCCTGATTCCTTGGTGCCCTGCATTTTCTAGCAAAGTGACCTCTCCTGTGACAGTTGTAACATTCAACCTTTGTCTTATCAAAGCCAACAGTTTCTTTGCCATTGAAATTCAGATTCTTTCCTGTCTTATTTATGAATCTATTCACCCTCATGGTAAGCATGGCCACCTGCCATTTGAGATCCATCTCTTTAAGATCATTAGTATCAATCTGCTCCAGATCTTCATTTTCAAGTTGTGGACTATTAGATTGATTAGCAAATAAGGAAAACATGACATCATCAGCATAAGTTAAGAAAGAAGCTTGTCCCAGTAAACTAGTAGTAGAAACATCATGAGAAGTATTAACTGATTCATTAGTACTGCTAATGTTTTCTGAAGATACAAAAGCCACATTCTAAGAGTTTGAGCTTGAGCTTGATTGGCCTTTAATCTCAGCTTCATACACCTTCAAATTGTTTTACAAATCATCCATACTCAATGTGTCTAGATCAGATTTGTTTCGCATGATCAAGGTATGAGTGTTCCAAGCTGATGGTAGACTTCTCAGCAACTTTAGATTTGCATCTTTTTAAGAGATAACTTCACCATGAATTTCCAATTGGCTGATGAGTTTCCTATTTCTAAAACCTATCAAAGGTATTTAAATCGGCAGTCCTGTCAAATCTTGATGTAGCAAAATTTTCATATTGCCTAGCTTCATAATGGTCTTTCTTCTTCATTCAGCATTTACCTTGTGATTCTTTGTTTGCCCATCCAAACCTGGTCTTGATTGCTTCCCATAAGGTTTTTGCATCCTTGACTCCATGAAACTTCAATAGGTGCTCATCAAGAATGGCCAACAACAGAGTGCTTTCTTCTTTTAATTCATTTTTCCTTGCTAGTTTTTGTTTAGCAGTCTTAGGAGGAAGAGGACCTTTAGCACCAGCACTAGCTGATGCAACTGATGCAGGAGCATCACCATTCACAATAACCTCCCAAACTAAGCATAATCATTGGTGGAGTAAGATATTGCTATCTCCCTTCTCATGCTCCATAGATCATAGCCTCCTGTTTTTGACAAAAAAAAATAAGAAAGTTTCGTGTAGACATGTTTTGGGTAGTTTTGACTGTGGAAATCGATCTTCTCTTGAATATGAGGATTTTGTGTAGATATAGTTTTTCTTCATAATCAGAGTTTCTTTAACAAGGCTGTGATACCACACTGTTGATCCCTTCTTGATAGATCTTACGTAGCATGTGTAAAAGCTTAGTATGTATTGGATATAGATCCAAAACAGCTATAGTAGAAACTAAGATTGAGAATATCACAAACTATGCGGAATCTAGCTTGTAATACTAAGAAGAACAATGAAACAGTAAATCAAGATCTTTACTAAACTTTCAATATATTGAATACTATTTTGAGTTTACAAAATAGTTATGAATACTAACTATGATTACTATGCAAACTATGAAAAAACTAATATGAAAACTGATATCTAGATCTATGCCTTAGGGTTCCTTTTATACACCAAGGAAACCCTAATGGGCTTACAAAACGCATAAAGTGATCAATGCGTATCTATTCCTAATATATCTCATGCATATCACTTTAGCAGTACTAACTATATAACTAACAGTACTAATAAACTGAAGTACTAACATTTTGTACTAGCAGTACTAACTATAATACTAACAGTGACTAACTAAAAGCATGACATTACTAACACTCTTCCTTTCTTTTAATTACTATCGTCTTTCACTTTCTCTCTGAATACTATCTCTCTTCTTCTCTAAACTCTAAAACTCTTTGACTCTGCCGAACTCTTCTTTATTGTTCTTCTAAAACTCTAACTCTTCTAAACTCTACTAACTCTTCTCTTACTCTCAAACTCTAAACTCTCCCTAACATTTTGTATTGGTAGTACTAACTATAATACTAACAGTACTAACTAAGCTTGACAGTACTAACTCTTCCCTTGGCAGTACTAAGTGTGATAAGCTTAATTCCCAACAATATCTCTAATTCTTCAACCCAAAAACACCATAAACCTTGAAGATTGAAGATCAAACCACGAAGAACAAAGAAGAATATAATAGAATTATAAGAATAAAAGGTTGTATTTCAATTCCATACTTGTTACGGGGAGAATTTTGATCCATATTCTTACCTCGAAAATAGTATGTTTCTTGTTGTTCCCTTTAATTTTGTTATGAACTTCATAGCCATGAGAGGCTAAATCTCTTATGAATACTCGGTAAAAATAATATAATGAATAAGCGTTTGGTATAATTAAGATCTTGTTAATCTTAAGCTTATGTTATAATCCTATCGTGACTAATCTTATCAACTTTGACAATCAACTTTGATTACATACTTACACCAGTATAGGTCGAAAGACCCGTTGTGATGTATATATTTAAAGATTTGTCTATGATCTTTATTATTTGTGACGAGAAATCCACTTATATTATTTGATAAACAAAAATAGATTTGATATAATAGTAACTGGATTATTTGAGTGACATATTTAATCAAGTTAACTAAACGTGAGTCTTAAGTTAAAAAGGTTAATTTATGAAAAACATTTACTGACGAGAAAATACTTTTTATAAATTAAAGTCCTAAATCTAAGATCGTAACTATTACCACTACCTATGAATTATATGAAATTATCCAAGTAGTCATATTTCTCACATTTGTTAAAGTTTATTTTTCAGCTGATTATTCGACACTACGCAAATCCCTGTGGACGACCTGGTCTTACCTAGAAAAGAATGTACTACATACGTGGGTTATACTATGACCCGTGTGTTTTCATCTAATAAATGATAATCTCATTCTTATAAATTTAAAGCTTTCGAAACACATCAAAAGTTTTTGACGCCACTGCCGGGGATTTCAAAAGTTTAACTGTAATCAACCCTTTAAATATAATTTATAACATTTTCTCTTTTCAAAAAATCACCGTACAGTTTTCTAGGAAACTGACCCAAATAAATTCTCCCTTGTATGCATACATGTGCTTTTAACTCTGAACTTGTTGAACCATTACCTGAACCTAAACGTACTCTGAATTGAAGACTTCGTCGACGAAACAGGAGAGTTTCATTCGAACAAAGAAACAATCCACCTCAACACCCGAGAGCTGTGTATCCGCCAATTCTCAACATCAATTATTTTTGTCACTTCCTTGATATTCTTTAAAATTACGACCCCATAGATGATGAACCCATGTGGGTTGCCGACCGTGTTGTCGCTCCGACTCCTGGTTCCGGAATCACCATTCCTGAAACCGCAAACGAATTCGCCATTAAAGGTAACCACTTGACTCTCATCAAGGGAAACCAATTTAATGGTAGAACCAAAACTGATCCTCACAAACACATTCACGAATTCCTCGAAATATGTGATATGTTTAAATACAAAGACACCGAGAATGAAGGTGTCCGCCTTATGATGTTTCCCCTATCACTCACTAGAGAAGAAAAAACATAGGCGGACGAACTCAATGAAGGAACTATCGAAACGTGGGATGAACAACTTTTTTCATTAGCCAATCCTTTCCCCTGGCTCTTTCGACCGACTCCTCGGAGAAATCTGAGCCTTTTTTCAACATGAAAATGAATCCCTAACCGATGCTTGGCTTTGTATGAAGGAAATGCTTAGAAACTGCCATGGTCACAATCTGTCCAAAGGCAACATTATCAAAATCTTTTACCATGGTCACAACAAAATAACCCAAGAAGTTCTAAATGCCGCAGCTGGTGGTATTTTCCTCTATAAAACACCAAATCAAGCTTATCAGATTCTCAAAGACAAAGTCTTACTCAAGCTCGATTGAGCTAAAAACTAAAAAATAAAATCATCTCTCAAGAAAACCGTTGCTATCGCCGCTGAAGGTAGCAGTAATTCTGACACTGATAAAATTATGGCCCGAATGGATGCCATGACCATGGAAATGGATGCTCAGTATAAAGATTTTCAATCTCGTTCAAAAGAATCAAACCTTGACGATGATGACATTCTCATGTCACGTGAAGAAGAAGCCAAATTCATGAAAACTTTTCGTCGTACTCGTTTTTACAATGATTACCGCGACCGTAATTCCAACCGCGATAACTGGCAATCAAGTGGAAGAAACGATTACAACCGAGACAACTATCAATCTCATTCTGAAGATAAACTCGATCTTCAAAAACAACTAAGCGATTTCATAAAAGCTCAACACTCAACCAACTCTTTTATCAAAGACAATTTTATGGATCTCAAAAACAAACTCGAAACAACAACCAAAAACCAGCAAGCCTCGATTCAAAATCTCGAAGCTAAATTCTACAGACTTGCTGACATGCAATCTGGTCGACCTTCTGGATCTCTTCCTAGCAACACTCAACCTAACCCGAAAGGTAGTTCATCTAAACGAGCATATGAATGTTGTATTTACACGGAGTGGTAAATCCTATAACCCACCATATAACCCAAATGATCAACAAAATGATTCCGAAACTCCTATCAACTTCGATAGCGATGATGAAGATGAAGAACCTACACTTCAACCCAAACCTAAACATCAAAACCGGTCAAAGAAACACCGATACCTAAACCATACAAACCAAAAATCCCATATCCTCAACGCCTCAGAAAAGAAAAAATGAAAGCTCAATATGGAAACTTCCTCGACATGATCTGAGCCGTTCGAATCAGCGTACCTCTTATTTATGTTTTAGCCGGAATCCCCAACTATGAAAAGTTTCTTAAGGAACTCGTAAATAATAAACACAAAATCGAACAAATCTCAGCCATTGTCCTGAGCAATGAAAGTTCCGCGATACTTCAAAACAAAGTTCCACCAAAACTTAGAGACCCCGAAAGTTTTCTTATTCCATGTAATTTTAACAAAGCTTTCTCATGCAATTCTTTAGCCGACCTTGGTGCTAGCATTAATCTTATGTGTATTCCTTATACGCGAAATAATCTCTCAAAACTCTCAAACCCACTAAAATGAGTGTAAGATTAGCCGATCGATCATTCCAATACCCTGTTGAAATAGTTGAAAATATGCTCGTTGAAGTTGATAAATTCACCTTTTCTGCCGATTTTGTTATTCTAGAAATGGAAGAAGATAGTAATGTTCCCTTAATCTTATGAAGACCTTTTCTTCACATTGTCGATGCAGTAATTCGAGTTAAACTGAAGCAACTTAATCTCGGAGTTGAACTGAACGAATAATCTTCCACATCGATTCTGCGATGAAACACTCCTATTCAAACGATGATACATGTTTTAGTATTGACGTCATTGAAAAAATCTTAGAAGAATATTTTGATGCTCTTCTCGACGAAGGTAGTGAAATCATCCATTCCATTAAAGGAACCATCCTTGAAAAAAAACTCTTTGCTGAATTTGATAAATTCATGGCAATGATTGTCGATGATAATTGTGAATCTGAATCTGACACCGAAGAACCATCATTCAAAAATCACTTTTAATACGGATTACAAGATCAAAACATCCATTGAAGACCCTCATACGGATCTTAAACTCAAACCTCTTCCCGATAACCTGGAATATGTATTCTTGGAAGAACCCTCTTTTCTTCCTGTTATCATATCATCTCAGCTCTCTGAAGAAAACAAAAACAAGCTCGTATCTGTTCTTAAAAGACACAAGCAAGCCTTTGCTTGGAAAAAAACAAACATTCCTGAAATATGTCCATCTTTTTGTAAACATAAAATTCAACTCCTAGAAGACAAAAAACCAGTTGTTCAAAAATAAATAAGATTAAACCCAAACATGCAAGAAGTTGTAAAAAGGAAATAGTTAAACTGCTCGATACAGGTATCATTTATCCAATCGCTGATAGCCCTTGGGTAAGCCCATTCACTGTGTACCAAAGAAAGGAGGTATCACAGTTGTTACTAATGAAAGAAATGAACTTGTCCCAACAAGAACTGTTACAGGTTGGAGAGTATGTATTGACTATCGAAAACTCAATGAAGCAACTACAAAAGATCATTTCCCTTTGCAGATTATGGACTAAATGTTAGAAAGACTCGCAAGAAATAAATAATTCTGTTTCCTTGACGGTTTTTCAGATATTTTCAAATACCAATCTATCTTATAGACCAAGAAAAAACAACATTCACATGTCCTTTTGGTATATATGATGTGTGGTCGTCGTAGGACTTCTACATGAGAAGTTTTACAACTCCCTAGGCAGTGCACCTAATAGTTGTAGTGTAGTATAGGCAAGACTCGGGGTTGTTTATCGTTCACTCGAGGAATAGGTTGGGAAGGCTTGATCACGGTCTAACAGAATTCTAAAGGTTGAAGGAAGATTATTTTTGTGTTTTTGTATTTTATGGAAAGCAAGTAAATCATATAATTGGAGAGAGGTTTGGTTTTAGCTATTTAAACTAAATATAAATCTAAACTAATGGTGATAACAATAAGATAAAAGATTGTGTTTATTTAATCATGTATTACTCCCTAGATTGCTTCTCCTAGTGTTGTTGCCTTGTCACACTTGTGATGATCTGTGTAACTATTTCCTAAAGCATGAACGAATTACACGAACCCGCCGTCTACTTAGTATGCCGCTAGAGCAACGCACATGCAAGGTAGTATGAAGACTATTACACGGCCCCTAGGAGTACACTAAGTGCATGTGAAATATATTAAAAGTGGATCAACCATATTAGGGGGCAAGGTAGTATGAAGACTGTTACCCGATGGTATCCTTTCTACACAATCACGTTTCCCTAGACATATCAACAGCGATGTAGACAAAAGCTGGTTTTCTAAGACCTAACGTGCACATCCATCACAAGAAGCAACACCACTAAGATCTACATTCTAGGTTTCATACAATCATAAATAAACACAATAGGAGGTTTAGCCAAGCATGTTAAAGATAAAGCAAGAACAATAAATCAAACAACACATAGACATACAGAATGATTAAGTAAACCTTACTTGATTAAAACATGAATTATAAGAAGTACAATAGGGTTTTTAGGCCCTAAAATAGTTCCTTACAGTTGGTATACGACTAGGGTTCGTACCCTCTTTTTATTCTAAAGTTACACACTCAAAACCCTAAATTTGGGTTTGTATATATAGGAAAAACGACGCGACGACGTCACGTTTTAGTCGGGAAGCCGTCGTAAGAAGAATCTTCTAGATCTGCGTTTGAGTCGATGTGGGCTGACGCCGTCATGAAACGATGTGACGTCGTAACTTGATGAGTTATGACGGCGTTGTGTATAGATTGTGACGCTGTCTCCAGGCTCTGTGAGCACAAATCTTTAAGATTCTTGGTGTTGGTTCGTAATCTCGTCCGTTTCTTCTCCAAATGATCCCCAAGTCATGTGTAATTCATCTAAATGTCTTCCAAATGAGAAATACCTAAAACGGAATGATTAAGTACCTATTTTGGGCATAATACTACGTATTTTGAGGGTAAACGAACCGAAAAGTGTATAAAATGACACCTCATCAAATACCCCTACACTTAGGATTTGCTTATCCTCAAGCAAATGGGCTTTTCTATCTAGACAATAACAATATGAGGGGTCATTTTACCTACTCTTTAAATATATTCTACAACACAACCTTTTAGACCTAGTAATTAAAAGCACGGAAAGTATATACTAGCACCTTACATAAGTGTTTAGGATTCTCTCTATCACTCGGGTGTATAATGAATTAAAACATATGGGGAAACGGAAAATCATACTCATTACCTGTCATAGCATATAAATTATCATAGGCTTGGTAAAGGATCAAACCTCCACCGCTAGGTGCAAGTATTACTCATTACTATCTAAGAGGTCTTTTTAAAGGGTTGTGGGGTGTAGGTGTAAGATAACATATAATGAAAACGGAAACAGATGGGATACATTTGGGTGGTGACTTTGGGTGAATTTGGGGAGGAAGGGTTAGCTAATTACTTACATGAATACATGCTGGGTTGGTTGCTAAGCCAAGACTCGAACGAAAATATACAAACTCTACACAACTCTACATCAATCTCTTTCTTTTTCTTTTCTTAATTTTTTTAAATAACATAATACAACATGGGGGTTTATAACACGTACCCCTACACTTGAGCTTTTACATGCTCGATATTTACAATCTAACTAATGACCCGAATTGAGGTTGATCAAAATAACATGGAGATCATTTGACAAACATATGGGGGGTATTGACTTGACTTTTCTTCCCCATTCTTCCGCGAAATAAATACTACCATGAATCCTAATCGTCCTAAAACTGTATTTACAAGGATAAGGACTTATCAATTGTGTACTCAATAATTAACTTGGGTTATAACACAATAATGTACTAAAAGCGAGTACATATAAGGTAGGCTAAGGCTTTTTGGGTGTAACAATTGGTTTAAGGGTGACAATGATCTTCATTAATAGTCCGACTTAACCAGAAAATTATGAGAACCGTGAAAAAGGATAGGCTCAGAGGGTTGTACTAGGGTATCCTGCACTAAAGGTGAGTGCATGGCAAGGGTGTGGGATAGTTATATGATCGGTGTGACCATCATAACAATTACAGGTTTAAAACATGGGTTAATCCTAATGCCTCTTATCATGCAATTCCTTAATACTTAATATGCGGTTTTTTTTCCCCCCCATTTTCGGGGATGCATCACAAAAACAAGTTCTAGAATTTAATATGCTACCAGTACACTCTCATAATCCTAAAGTAACCGATACCAATGTTCCAGAAAAGGCGACAAAACCACGCATACACATCCGCAACGACGGAATAGACACACATGATTGCTCACTCCTTAACTCGAACAAGCTAAAGGTATAATATCTAAAGGCGAACCTCACATTGTGGGGATGGAATTTTGAGGGTTTTTGTGCTATTCATTATAATTCCTATCCATGGACGCTAGTTAATTCTCGGTTTTCGTTGGTTTGTGTCGTAAAATCAAAATTAAATTTTGGTAAATAATCACCCTTTTGATGGATGTTTCGATATACTTACCTCTTTTTAAGACAAGTGTGCAAATGACAAAATGAAATAATAGTTCTAAAGGCTTATTTTCCCCTACATTAAATTGAACATTGTCCCTCAAATGTTCTCTTTAGAAGTACTCGTTTATTAAAACAGATATAAGGGAAAAAGTAAAAAGAAGGGAAAGAAGAAACTAGCACTCCCCTGGTTTACTCAATAATAGAGAAGAAACATGCGATAACTGGTTAAATTGTCCTTCGAGAATCATCCAATGAAACTTCCTAAGAACTTTCAAGCTTCTTCTCATCAAATATAACCTGTAATCAAAGACAAAGACAACTATACCAAGCAAAAAATGTGCAATTTACCAATATACTATATAAATTTAGGGTTCGACTCGATAGATAGGATGAAAGAATTGTTAAACTCATTAGGTTTTGCAGGTTTATAACAGAAGAATACATATATTAAATGTTGTGCAAGTTTTATTTTCAAAAATGATTAAAAACTTTGAGTTTTCTGAACCTGGGCGTTTGACGCCGTCAGGGTTGTGGTGACCCCGTCACAGGTGTCGTGGTGACGGCGTCGCGTGTTAATCGTGACGCCGTCTCCACAGTCTGTGAAAATGAAATTTTTTGTTTTTGATGAAAAATTTCCTGCACTTGATTCCATAAGTTAATTCCTGTATAAATGGTTGTACAAAACCTGAGATTTAACAATTCAATCATATGACTCGAAACTGACGCGAATTAATCTAAACAATTCATTTAACATGTTTGAATTTGGCTCAAAAGCCGGATGAATTCCCCTACACTTATTGTTTGCAAAATACCTTTGATTGAAATTAAGACGAGGTTAAAGACAAACAAAGCATGATTACAAGATAGTTCAAACATAATAAAACAAATGGTAAAGAATTAAAACACACATGACACTCCTAATTTGCGGGAAAAGTAAATTAGGTTGCCTCCCAAGAAGCGCTTGTTTTTGTTCGAGTCACGAGCCTGACTCTACCCTTATTTAACAGATAAAGGGGAAGGTTCCCCTACACTTGAGTTCAAGTGCGGGTGATAGTAATGGTACACACCATGGTGGCGAGAAGGAGCCATATGTTAAAAAAGTATTTGTTGAATTTTGTGCTCCAACCGGTGTGTTTCTTTCATCCTAACATTCTCTACTTCTTTTGGTCTAACGTGTGAATTAAGTCCTCTTCCTAGAAAATAAACTTCCTTAGACTCTAATTCCTAATCATTTTCTATCATTCCTAATTTCGAAAAATCAACACCTAAGGATCCACTAAGTCCTAATAAACCCGGTTTAAATCCATAATGTTTCTTAGGGTCACCAATGCATGGGTGATAATGGCAATACGTATCCTTAGGGTGGAAAGATGCCACGTGAGGTGAAGGCGGTGTATTATTGGTCAAATGATCTACTTCCTTCATCCTAAAACTATCCGGACTATGTGGTTTGATGGGTGGTTCGAGGCCTATTACGTCTCCTAGACTTACATCTATGGATGGACTATTGAGTAAAGGTTGAGGCTCCGGTACATCAAAACTAGGAACTTCCCTAGAAATAAGAGGAGTGTTGTGATTACAATTCAAGCCTACTTCCTTTAGTTTTATTTCGTTCAAAGGTTCTACCTCTATTGGGGTTCCTATAGTTTCATCTACTTCTCCCGGGTAAGTCACAAGCGGTGTGTATTCCTCAATTGATGGTGGGACTTGTGGGGTACTTTGTGGGTTCGGATTTTCTACTTTGTCCCATGCTATATTCCTATGCATCTCAACCCAAACATTTTCATTTCCAAATAATCTTTTTGCATGAACCTTTAAATTTTCTATTTCCTGTTCGAAAATAATGTTTGGTGGGTTGTCCCATTCTTTTTGGTCATGGGCAAAGTTTTCAATTATTTCACATGCCTCTTTACCACTTAACTCCCTAAGGTTCCCGTCTGCTGCAAAGTCAAGGTCCATTTGGGTATATTGGTCGACGTGATGATAAAAGAATTGAGCAAGGGACCATAAATCGAGGCCATGATGAGGGACTCTTTGGATTAAGTTTTTGAAACGAGTCCACGCATCGTAGATAGGTTCATCTTGATGTTGTTGAAACACCAAGGTATGATTTTGGAATGGGAAGGTTGTGTTTTGTAGAGGGTTTTGAAAGGGTAAGGTAAGTGGTCTTTCATACATCATGATGGTGAATGAAAGGGTTACAAACAAAAGGCATAAAGAAAAGATAGAATACGAGAAAGCTAATTGACAAGAAATTAAATCTTACTTGAAATGATTGAAGCAAGTAGAACTAAGCTAAACTATGATCAATACCTAACTATTCCCCAGGCGGCGGCGCCAAAAACTTGATGTGTGGTCGTCGTATGACTTCTACACGAGAAGTTTTACAACTCCCTAGGCAGTGTAGTGTAGTATAGGCAAGACTCGGGGTTGTTTATCGTTCACTCGAGGAATAGGTTGAGAAGGCTTGATCACGGTCTAACAGAACTCTAAGGGTTGAGGGAAGATTCTTTTTGTATTTTTGTATTTTATAGAAAGTATGTAAATCATATAATTGGAGGGAGGTTTGGTTTTAGCTATTTAAACTAAATGTATTCTACGCTAATGGTGATAACAATAAGATAAAAGATTGTGTTTATTTAATCATGTATTACTCCCTAGATTGCTTCTCCTAGTGTTGTTGCCTTGTCACACTTGTGATGATCTGTGTAACTATTTCCTAAAGCATGGACGAATTACACGAACCCGCCGGCTACTTAGTATGCCGCTAGAGCAACGCACATGCAAGGTAGTATGAAGACTATTACACGGCCCCTAGGAGTACACTAAGTGCATGTGAAATATATTAAAAGTGGATCAACCATATTAGGGGGCAAGGTACTGTTACCCGATGGTATCCTTTCTACACAATCACGTTTCCCTAAACATATCAACAGCGATGCAGACAAAAGCTGGTTTTCTAAGACCTAACGTGCACATCCATCACAAGAAGCAACACCACTAAGATCTACATTCTAGGTTTCATACAATCATAAATAAACACAATAGGAGGTTTAGCCAAGCATGTTGAAGATAAAGCAAGAACAATAAATCAAACAACACATAGACATATTGAATGATTAAGTAAAACCTACTTGATTAAAACATGAACTGGAAGAAGTACAATAGGGTTTTTAGGCCTTAAAATCGTCTCCTACAGCTGCTAAACAAACTAGGGTTCGTACCCTTTTTTTATTCTCAAGTTACACCCTCAAAACCCTAAATTCGGGTTTGTATATATAGGAAAAATGACGCGACGGCTTCGCGTTTTAGTCGTGACGTCGTCATAAGAAGAATCTTCTAGATTTGCGTTTGAGTCGGTGCGGGCTAGGGCCGTCTTGACATATGTGACACCGTCACTTGATGGGTTGTGACGGCGTCGTGTATAGCTTGTGACGTCGTCTCCAGGCTCTGTGAGCACAAATCTTCAAGAGTCTTGGTGTTGGTTTGTAATCTCGTTTGTTTCTTTTCCAAATGAGCCCACGTCACGTGTAATTCATTCAAATGTCTTCCAAATAAGAAATACCTGAAAAGGAACGATTAAGTTCCTATTTTGGGCATAAACACACGATTTTGGGGGTTAAACGGCCTCGAAAAAGTGTATAAAATGACACCTCATCAAATACCCCTACACTTGGAATTTGTTTGTCCTCAAGCAAATGAGCTTTTCTATCTAAACAATAACAATATGAGGGGTCATTTTATCTATTCTTTAAAAATATTTTACAACACAACATTCTAGACCTCGTAATTAAAAGCACGGAAAGCATATACTAGCACCTCACATAAGTGTTTGGGATTCTCTCTTTCACTCGGGTGTATAAGTGTATAATGAATTATAACATATGGGGGAAACGAAAATCACACTCTTAATTGTAATAGATATAAGTACCTTATGCTTGGGAAAGGCTTCAAACCTCCACCGCTAGGTGCAAGTATTATTTATTACTATCTAAGAGGTCTTTATAAAGGGTTATGGGGTGTAGGTGTAAGATAACATATAATGGAAACATAAACGGATGGGATACATTTGGGTGGTGACTTTGGGTGAATTTGGGGTGGAAGGGTTAGCTAATTACTTACACGAATACACTTTGGTTTGGTTGTTAAGCCAACACTCGGACGAAGATCTACAAACTCTACACATACTCTATATCAATCTCATTTCTTTTTTTTTCTTTTTTTTAATAACATATTTCAATCACTTGGGTTTATAATACGTCCCCTTTCTACTTGAAGCTTTTCTACATGCTCGATATTTACAATTAAACTAATGACCCGATTTGAGGTGGATCAAAATAACATGGAGATCATTTGACAAACATATGGGGGTATTGACTTAACTTTTCATCCGCATTCTTCTGCGAAATAAATACTACCATGAATCCTAATCGTCCCAAAACTATATTTACAAGGATAAGGACTTAGCAACCGTATACTCAAATAATTAACTTGTGTTATCACAATAATTTACTAAAGGCAAGTACATATAAGGCAGGCTAAGGCTTTTTGGGTGTAACAATTAGTTTAAGGGTGACAATGCTCTTCATTAATAGTCTGGATTAACCAAAAAAATTTATGAGTGCCATGAATAGGATAGCTCGGAGGTTGTTTCTAGGGTATATCCTTACACTAAAAGGTAAGTTCATGACAAGGGTGTGGGTAGTTATAATGATCGGTGTGCCATCTTAACAATTACAGGTTTTTTAAAACATGGGTTAGATCTTAATGCCTTTATCAAGCAAATCCTAATTTTAATATGCATTAGAGTCTTCAGATGCATCACAAAAACAAGTTCTAGAACTTAATATGCTGCCGGTATACTCTTATAATCCTAAAATAACCGATACCAATGTTTTGAAAAGGAAACGAAACCACGCATATACATTAACTCAAACCGGTTAAAGATAAAATCATCTTAGGTTACCAATGATGGGTACCCGAATTCCTAAAGATCTAAGGGCGAACCTCACATTTTTGTGGTGGAATTTTGAGGGTTTTTGTTCTAGTAATATAAATTCCTATCCATGGGACGCTAGTAATACTTGGTTTTCGTTGGTATGTGTCGTAAAAAAAATTAAATTTTGGTAAAAATCACCCTTTTATGCTATGTTTTGATATATTACCCATCCTTTTAAGGACAAAGCAAATAAAAAATGAAAGAATAGTTTCTAAGGCTTATTTTCCCCCTATACTTATTTTGAACATTATCCCCAATGTTCTCTAGAAGTACCCGTTAAAACAGATAAAAGGAAAACAAAACAAGGAAAAGATTCCCCTAGTTTACTCAATAATGGAGAAGAAACATGCGATAACTGGTTAAATCGTCCTCCGAGAATCATCCAATGAAACTTCCTAAGAACTTCCAAGCTTCTCCTCAACAAATATAACATGTAATCAAAGACAAAGATAACTATACCAAGCATAAAATGTGCGTTTTACCAATATACAATAAGAATTTAGGGTTTGACTCGATAGATAGGATGAAAGAATTGTTAAACTCTTTAGGTTTTGCAGGTTTATAACAGGAGAATACATATATTAAATGTCGTGCAAGTTTTATTTTCAAAAATAATTAACAACTTTGAGTTTTTTGAACCTGGGCGTTTGACGTCGTCAAGGTTGTGGTGACCCCGTCATAGGTGTCATGGTGACGGCGTCACAGCATCACGTGTAATCATGACGTCGTCTCCACCGTCTGTGAAAATGAAATTTTTGTTTTTCATGAAAAATTTCCTGCACTTGATTCCATAAGTTAAACCCTGTATAAATGACTGTACAAAACCTGAGATTCAACAATTCAATCATATGACTCTAAACTGACGCGAATTAATCTAAACAATTCATTTAACATGTTTGAATGTGGCTCAAAAGTCGGATAAATTCCCCTACACTTATTGTTTGCAAAATATATTTGATTGAAATTAAGACAAGGTTAAATACAAACAAAGCATGATTACAAGATATTTCAAACATAATAAAACAAACCAAGGTTGTCAAAATCACGATACTGATTGTAGGATCGTACGATCCTACGATCCTACATATAGAAAACGATCAAGATCGTAGTAGGATCTTAATTTAAGTAGGATCGGTCTAGGATCGTAGGATCGCATGCAAGATCGTAGGATCGTAAACGATCTGATCCTACCAAGACCTATGTTTTATCTCAAATCAAGCAGGATCGGTGTAGGATCGTAGGATCGCACACAGGATTGTAGGATCTTTAACAATCAGATTTTACTAGAAGCTTATGTTTCTTATTGTTTTTTTGCCTACTTTAACTCCAGTCACATTAATCTAACGATTGAAACTTGAACTTAATGGAGGCATTGTATTAATTCTATATGTATGGTACTTTTTCATAAATAAAAGTCGCATTTAGTTGTGTTTGATATTATATACTCTCTAAAGATGTGTAACTCCTAATAGAAAAAAAGCTTTAATGGCATTTCTGATCCTAGTCTGATCCTCATACGATCTTGCGATTCTGATCTTGCAACGAGAAAAATGATCCTAGGTAGGATCCCGATCCTGACAACCTTGAAACAAACTATGAAGAATAAAACACACATGACACTCCTAATATGCGGGAAAAGTAAATTGGGTTGCCTCCCAAGAAGCGC